>JAHKBH010000856.1:0-25000 GCA_019049505.1 Pachyrhynchus sulphureomaculatus
CCATGATATTGGACTCAGTTGACGTTAACACACTAATTAAGTACAGTAGTTTCAGTAGCCATGCTCTTTGAACATGCACAGCACTTGCGTCGTCATTTTTCTGGCACAGTTTTCAGTGAATTAGCTTGTACCTCGGCGTAGCTTAAACAAGTGTCAGTGCGAGTTGACATTTGTTGTTTGGTATTCCTTCTCCAGGAATACAAGCAAACTACTTCCTTGTGCAATACTGAACATCTTGATCGTCCAGAATCTCGGCATGAACACTGTAACAAAAATATTGGGCATAAATAAAAGTCAAATAATTGAGAAAGTTGGAACCATTTACGGTCACTATATGTCTACGCAATTATGTGTTCAGTGTTACTCTTACAAATAAAACTAACACAACTATTGTTCATGCTAATTACATGTAGATGCGATAACGACCCATTATCCGATGGCTAATGAGTATAGGTGGTACCACGAAATATATTACCTTAGTTTCACAGTCTTGTCTTCTCAGGTGATTTTACGGATTCGGCATTTACAAGTTGGTTATTCTTGTTGATTACACAGCCACACACAAAAAAGTTCATTGCCACGAACCAAAATAAATGGATCCTAGTGTATTTTTCGATGCTGAAGTCGAATCCGTAGTTAAAAAAAGATTTATCGTGTTATTTTTTTTTTTTTGCTAAAAACATTTCTTGGGATAAAACGATAGTAATAATGTAATGATTCTTAATAAAGTGTGAAAAAATGGTAGATATTTTATAGTCTAGAAAAGAGAATATGCATTCAAACTAAAGCAAGCTATTTCTATTAATTAAACCAAAATCCCTTATCCCTATAGAGGATGAAAAGTACCCCTAAAACTCAAATAATACACGTGAGTTAAAAATAACATGTACAAAGGACAAATTCTTGTAGCTCTTAGGACAAAATATCTGAACCTGGTGTGACAACCAGACATTACTCTTAAAGGGAGGTATCTCATAAGTTTCAATAACGACGAAAAAAGTTCAGGCTCTTGTAGTTTTAGGCGGGATGAACAAATATGAAGTAGATTCGCTTGAACCACAGATACACGGCTATAAACTACCCTGAGACGGTGATAGAAACTACCCCTACGCTCGAATGATGCACATGGATGTTATTGAAATTCGGAAAGGATCAAGTACTTTTATCTCATTGCGCCAAACATTCAAGACAACTAGATCATCTCCTAAATAAGGCCGAAAATCATCCCTAGGAGGGGGGAACTACCACCTGGGATTGATGAATCTTAGAAGTTCTAGCATCTGAGAAAAAAAAAAACCGGCTTTCGTAATCTCAGGCAGGATGGACAAATACAGAGTAAATTCGTCCTAACCGCCGACACAAGACTAGAGTTTACCACTAAAGGGTCGTAAAAACTACCCTAACGCTCAAATGACTGTGTTGTTTGAATTCAGAAAAAAAAAACACATTTTTGAAGCTCATTGTGCCAAGTATACCTCTGACACGACGAGACAACCAGTCAATCTTTTTAATGACGTTAAAACTCACCCCTATGTAGTAAAACCTACCTCCTTTGATGTAGGGATCTCATAAGATCTAATAACTGGGAACAATCTTCAGGCTTTTGTCTGTGCTTTCAATTTATACTTTCAACTATCCATTGAACCTATTCTTGCATTTTTTTAACCCTGATACTACTATAGTAGAAAGTATAATATAAATAAGGATAGCAAGATTAAAAGATATATAAATTGATTAATGGTAACGTAAATGTGGCGTGTTCAGAGTACTTCCTAAGGGAGGGAGGGATTGCACATGCACTTTTCAGACCTTTTTCTTTAAACATGGAACATGTTCAAGAGGAAGAGTACTTGTAAAGTATGTCATTTGGGGGAGGGGAGTGGATACAGGGTAAAATGAACAGGAGGTAAAATGGACAGGGGATAAAATAGACGGGGAGTAAAAATAGGTAATGCCTAATGCGAGGTCTCAGTGGAGTCTCAAAATGAAAAATTAAAGAGATTCCAGGGTTCGCGGTTATTGAAATTTATGAGATACCTTCGTAGGTGGGGGTGGTTTTTACACTCTATATGGGTGAATCTCAATCCTTTAAGAGTAATGTCCGATTGTCACAGCAGATTCAGATATTTTGTCCTAAGAACTACAAGAATTCGTTCTTTGTACATGTTATATAATCTCACGTGCGTTATTTGAATTTTAGGGGTACTTTTCACCCCCCATAAGGATGGATTTTGGTTTAATTAACAGAAATGGCTTGCTGTGGTTTAATTAAGTATTCCCTTCTTTAGACTGTAAAAATATCTACCATTTTTCACACTTCATTAAGAGTCATTACATTATTATTACAGTTTTACCCCATTTCAAGAGATGTTTTAGGCCAAAAAAAAAAGACAAATCTTTTTTTTTAACTACGGATTCGAATTCTACGTCGAAAAATACATGGATCCATGTATTTTGGTTCGTGGTGACGAATTTATTTTTGTGTGACTGTGTTATTTTAGTATCTTGATCAGTTTATTATTAATTTTATAGAAAATATTAAGGATACGTTTTAACATCATGGAAATGTAACGTAGATTATGTTATTGGTAGCACTATACCGGTTTGAAAGTTTAATATTGAATTTTATTAAATTACTGAAAACTTATACTATTATTCGTTATTTAATGTCAATATCATGAACTGAGTCTTTTTAATTTGATCGGTAAACATAATGATAAATATGAGCCATGTGTATTTTCTATCCAAGTGACACCTGACTTACCACTTATTATGATTAAGAAAATATTTTTATTTACCAAATTTGTGATGTTAAGAAAGGTTTTTATTAGAATTTTTTAGGCAGGCGGACAGTTCGACCGTCAGACAGACAAAAAAAGCAGTAATAGTTTCTTGTAGTCTAAGGTTAAATTTTTTTGAAAATACTGATATTAACTCAAATGTTTTCTCTACTAACTCCGATAGTATTTATGATCAGAGCAATATTATGTCATTCGAGGGTAAACTAGAAGTTGTATATTTATTGCATAGACTGCCAAGACTATAGATTTTTGTTGCGCTCAAGAGCTTCGCACGTTAATGCCACGTGATATAACAAGTTGCAACATCTAGTTACCACATTTTTTAACCTATGGATTGGGTTGTAGAAGAACCGAAGTCACAGAGCCATAAAAGTGCGAACTACCAACATCCTCCACACCGCCGCCTACCGACCAACCTGTAGAGCTGCTCACAACTTAAAGCTTTGTATTAAACTGCAGCTAGTCGAAATCAACAGACTCCGTCGTCATCCGTGTTATCGTTAATCATGACTCGCGTACGTGTCGCTTACTGTAGTCAGGCGGTGACATGTGGCCCAGTTTTACATGGTAAGGCTGCAAGATAGAGCGACACGCAGATACTAATCCCCATATCCAGGAAAAGTTTATTTGCTAGTTCGCAACGCCCAGAAATGCGTAGACGGAGAAAATGTTTTTCGACATCATCCCTATTATATTTTCTTTTTTCTGCTCTGTCTTCTACGCGTGCGTTGGTAGTCGGGACAGACAGTATACTTGACCTCTGAAGAACATCCGTTCACGCATCTCGCTACTACTGAGCCAACACCGAAAGCCCTATAAAATAGAACGGCTTAGTATTGGACTACTGCCAAGAAAGCAACATCTACCACCAACAAGAAAGTTGTAAGTTGTAGTCAAACCATAGTAGAAGTAATATTATCTCCGACCAGTGTTACTGAAGATCCATTCAGCCGGAGAATACTTTAGACCGTTAGGAAGAGAATAGAGGCCCAAGTAAAATATTTCGTTATATGATAAAGGGTATGACCAAAAATAAACTAACTGCAACTAATGGTGCAACCACCGAAATCTCCACTAATCCGTGTGAGTCCCGGGATAGTTGAATTTATTAACTGAAAAGAATAAGTTGATGGCAGAATTCACAAAATTTGGTCTGGCTCAACTGGAACAGTGGTTGTATTGAAGAAGCGCCTAATAAGCTTTATCTGAGAAGGCAAGGCTATACCAACACCTAAGAATGCTTTACTCAACTTTTTAGTGCCACCATCACTATCGTCGTCAGAGAGTGCACTGCCAACTACCAGAGTAATCGCAAACACACTACAGACTAGTAGGACCCTACCAAGCACCGTTCACGACACCTCGATAACAACGATCACATTGGTACGGTACTTGGACTCCTCCTTTGTACTCCACCAACGCCACTAAAATTTATAAGTGGAATGTGTGCTTTAAAGTGCCAAAACCCAGTCAAGTACGAGATATCTGTACCGTCCAAGACATAAAAAGGACTTTTGGACTTTTTCCTATTTTTTGAACTACGCTGACGAAAAAGAAGTCAATATATCACAACGATGCAGGCTCTAATCCGTCCACATGGCAAGATCTGTCACGACCAGGAGTTACGGTGGCTACACCGTAATCTGCTGTCTGAATGTCGGGAGTATTTATAGAAAACGAATTGTACTGAGGTTCTCATCTGCGCCAAGATAGTTCGAGAAACGGAATTTTTGGTATCCCAACTTTACCACGTGAGTCAAAAATGTAGAGGAAGGTCTAGATTGTTCTATTCTACATGTGGAAAGGATGGTACAATATCAAGAGACTCTCCACATCCTAGCTCGAGAAACTAGGCCGGCGCTGCATAAACCCGAGGTCAGTACAGTACCGAATAGAAGAAACTCTAAGCAGCCGTGCTGACTCATAAATGTCCTTATGTCAGCTTGTACATCCAGGATACATCTTTTGTCTCTCCTATCGACATCGGTGCTGCAAATTCATACAAAGATCTCGCCGTGGAAGTATATGAAAGGACGAATTGTAGGAAAGTCCGATCCACTATTAGAAATGCCAGAGTAGCCAATGGTGTCGTGATTGATATAATCAAAGCATACCGTGTACCGTTGCAGTTGGAAAATATCACGCTGACCCAGTGTATTAGCTGCTTTATGCATTTAACTTCAGGCGTGAATATATTATCTCGCTACCGATTCCACTTAAAGCTAAATTCCAGCCCGGTTTACCTTAACGATGAGTTACTGCCGTCACCTAATCAGTGCAGTCGGATAAGACAAGTCAGCAGTACAGCAGACCTTAACTCTTTCGGAAAAAGAGG
The DNA here is from genome assembly GCA_019049505.1 of Pachyrhynchus sulphureomaculatus. Lineage (NCBI taxonomy): Eukaryota > Metazoa > Arthropoda > Insecta > Coleoptera > Curculionidae > Pachyrhynchus > Pachyrhynchus sulphureomaculatus. The sequence goes on from JAHKBH010000856.1 coordinate 5,137, forward strand.
AAAGACCATTGAAGTAGCAACTAGACCCGTTGGGCTTTACATACTTAGACATCAATATCCTGGGCGAAATACTCGAAGAACATCTTTATAACCTAAGTGAGTTATTCTGGTACCTTTAACTTGAAGATCAGTCCAGAGAAATGCCCGATTAGAAGACCATCTGTCCCTTACTACAGACCCGCTATAATCAGCATCTTCCTCGCTGCGGAACATGCGAGACCTAGACACAAACATTTATACCTGTAGATAGGATCGATTGTCTGCGAAACCATTTTGACCAGCCCCCCATCTTTGTCTGATATACATCTAGAGGTACACCGTGGATCCATTCGACCAGCATGCGTCTTTCTGCGTGTAGACATATACACGTACACCTGTAGATAGGACGAACTGTCTTCATTTGTTTTTACCAATGGTATGTTTGTCAGATACGCATCTAAGGGTATGTTGCGGACTCGTTCGAACAGTACGAGTGTAGCAGTGTGATGTAAACACTGCCTACACGCATCATCAGACAAGCTTATGCCAATGATGTGTGTAATCGAGATATCAGCATTGGGTTGGAGAAGAACCGATGCCAACTTACTGTCTAGAGGAGTCCAGAGGAGCATTCCACAGAGCTGTAGAGTGCCAACTACCATCGTCTTTGCATCGCTGCTTACAGACCAACCTGCACAACTCCCTACCGATCCATGTTAAAATACAACCCGCGGGAATCAACGGACCCTGTTGTTCTCCACGTTCGCGTTCATTGTCGCCCGTACATGTACCGCTTACCGTCGTCAGGTGAAGACACGTCGATGAGATTTACATGGTGGAGCCCGACAAGTTTTACCGCGAGATCAAGGTAGGCGAAAAAATGTCTTGCTCCGTGAGACCAACAGATGTAAGACATTTTGATGTTACCAAGATTAGTGAATGTCTTACTCTGTTGGAAAAGGTGTAGACCGAACTAAGACGGTCTGCTCTCGCGCATACACGCGTACTGCCTCCCTGCTCATACCCCATTTTCACCTAGTTGCATTTTTTTGAACCTTTTATTTCTTTTTCTCGTCCCTCGTTCTTTTCAAGACGTATCTATAATTAGCCAGTAGCGACATGTGCATTGAGCCCTGTTTTATAGTTTTGCCACTGTAACAAGTTTATGTTGGAATAAACGTTATAAATTTTTAAGAATTTTGAGGGTATAAGTATTTTTCTTCATATCAGTATGCTTCAGCGCCGCGTGCAAAAGCGAATTAACTTTAGTTCACGACAAAGGTATATTATCAATTTATTTTTCTGGGGTTCTTAGTATGTCGGGAATACTGACGCACCCTTGATGCTGTATATTTGGAAGATATCTAAACGTGACTAGGGTGACGTTGAAATGAAATCGCGAGTACGTTAGATGTCTGAGGTAATTTTAAACGACACACTATTACATGTATGAAAATATCTAGCTATGTAGTATATTTTTTGAAATAAATATCCATAGTATTTTGCCATTATTTTCTTTTTGCAAAGGATGAAAGAAACAAATAAATAACATGCATTTTTTTTATTCTTAAGCACATACTATCACAAGATATACTGAACTAAAACTAAATATATATATATATATATATATATATATATATATATATATATATATATATATATATATATATATATATATATATATATATATATACGCTTACAATGATTTATTGTTAGATTTTAAGTAGAAACATACATTTACGTTTTAATATTAACAATACAATGTACAAAAATATTTAAAACAATTATGATTTAAATAAAGTAGAAGATATCACAGTCGCAAATAAATTTGTGAATGTAAAAATGCCAATGTTATCCAGAATATATTTTAGAAACTACAAAAATTATTATAAATTTTTTTTTCCACATTATTCTTCTGTAATATTAGTAGCTAACAAAATTGAAAGTTATTTTATAGTACGAGGGTTGTATGATAAGTACCTAGCCTTGATAAGAAAAAAACATTTTTATATGTAAAATTTATTTTATTTTTCAACATAGTCTCCTTTTAGCTCGATACACTTATTCCAACGTTTTTGTATCTTTTTTATCCAATCTAAAAAATACGATTTCTTCAAGCCTTCAAAATAGGTGTTTGTTTCAGCAATCACCTCATCGTTTGAGTCAAATTTTTTTTTTCGTCGAGCCACTTTTTCATATTCGGAAATAGAAAATAATTACGGGGGACTAAATCTGGCGAATATAGTGGATGCAGAAGAAATTCGTATCTTAATTCACAGAATTTTGCTGACATGATGACAAAAGTGTGCACGCTTGCGTTGTCTTGATGAAAGAGAATTTTTTTCAGCGCCAAATGCGGACGTTTTTCTTTCTCAGCATGGTTGACACGATCCAATAAGTTGACATAATACTCTCTATTAATCATTTTACCCTTTTCAGGAAAATCGATGTGGATTATACCGCGTGAATCCCAAAACACTGTGGCGATGACTTTGTTGGCCGATAAAGTCGTCTTGGCCTTTTTTGGCGCCGATTCGCTACGGAAAATCCACTGCTTGGATTGTTCTTTGATCTGTTGGTGTGTTGTGATGAATCCATATTTCGTCAACAATTATGTCGGTTAACGCTTAAAACCCCCAAACATTCTTTTGAAGTTCACAGACGCGTGTTTATTGTCCATTTTGAGCAATCGCGGTACCCATCTTGTAGAAAAACTTTCTCATATCCAAATGCGTTGTTAGAAAGTTCGGTATCCGTTCAATTAAAATATCCATAGTCTTAACAATCTCACGAACTTTCACTCTTCCATTATACTTTATCACTATATCGTGAAGAAAACAAACAATATCGTGAATTTTTTTAATAATTTCTAATGAGGTGATCTCATTTGGACGATCTGGAACGTTCTTAATCAAAAATGCTTGTACGGCCGCGTTCAAATTCAGATAACCAATACTTTATGGTCAATAACGAAGGTGCACAGTCCCCATAAACTTCGGTGAATTCCGCTTTTATCTCATTTGTTTTCCTTTTCAAAATCAAATATTTTATCAATGCTTGATATTCAATTTTTCCAATGTTGTAAAATCATAAAAGTTGTTCTCTTTAAATGGTTGCCACTCACAAACTAAGTTCTTGGGATTCTTGTGAAATGTTATATTTACGAAAAATATGATTTTTTGAATAGTAGTAGCGCCATCTCTGGCCGAGGCCAGGTACCTATTATACAATCCTCGTAATATAAATATGTCAGCAAAACAATCGTTCAAAGAAATAATTAAATAATAAAAAGCTTTAAATTTAATTTTGATTAAAATGGAAATATGGAAAAAGTAATATATGATGATATTTCAATAAATATTTTTAATTAGATTTATGAAAAGGATCTAAAAATTAGACCAGGAAATCTAAAACCTCCAGCTGTCCTTTTTATTTTTATTGGTTTATTCACAAATGAAAACAGATTTCGTGATCTTGTACTGCACGGTATCATAACTTTAGTTAACTTAAGTTTTGTAAATTTAAACCCCTATTTTGTAAACTTAGTAGTTCTAAAGCTAAACCTTTTTAGTGAAATAAGTGGTTGATTTTTAATAAAGTTACTAACAACTAACTGAACTAATATCGTGTAGGTTATATAATTATGTTATGATTATTATTATTATGATTGTTGATGGGGAATACAGAAAATTTATTGAAAAACGTAAAATCAAGCAAGTTTATATTCATTAATCCATTGGAATTCGTATTTTTAAAATAGCCATTTCGGTGGATATTCACGCATGTGATATTCTCCTGACTGTGAGAGTACCCAAAATCGTGCCTCAAGCCTCTAAGTGCAGCTAGCTCCAGGTTACGGAATATAGTCACAAATAAGTCTTAAGGGTAAATTATTGATTATTAGGCTGAAAATTCGATCCCTTGGGCCATAATCTCGACGCCTTCATGTTGAAATGTAGGCACTTAACACCTTCCTCAGATGATCTGACCCAAGAAGAAAGGTGTACCTGTATGACTAAAATTCGAAGGAAAATCCAAATAAGCTAAGTAATGAAAATGACGGGTGCTTTACCATCACTTACTTAATTTGACTACCTTGCCAGATATTCAGATTGAGGGTTTAAATTTAGATAAATAAATCCAGCAACTGAAGTAAAATGTTTATAAATAGAGCTCTCTTGTAACTAATGACAAAATCGATCATGAAGATTTGGGGTTTTCGAGCAAGCATGCCAATGGTTATAGTAAATATATAAGTCAAAAACAATTGACCTTGGTAGTTCCAATGTTGAAACAAGCCAAAAAAATTCACCTTTTTAAGTTAAAAAATGATCTTGATGCTGCAGAGGCAAATTACAAATTGGAACTTTTGAATTTCAGTATTTTAAAAGATATTGTTCAGTAATAAAACTGTTATACAAAGATCATCTTCTAAACAAAATTTTAATATGCTTAACATATATAATTCATTTTTTTTTTTCGTATTCTTTGCTGAATTTTTGTACTGTTACTAAGAACGTTGTTAAATATTTATTTTCAATTTCGGTAAGATGCTTTTAAATTTAGAGGCCAATTAAAAACTGCGATAAACAAAAAAATTAAATTAACTAATAATATTAAAAATAATAAATGATAGGCAGGGCCTTGAAAAAGCATTAATTATATTATATTTTACTTACGTTCTCGTCTTAATGCAGATTTCTAGCAAACTTTGAAGTTTGTACATACTTATAGCAAATATTTAGTTTGTATTATTGATAAATTTTGCTTTTAAATGGTTTCTAACTTTACAAAATACTATTTATGTTATGTTTTTGAATTAGAGTTGTCTTATAATCCCTTTTTTACAATATCATTGCTATTTTACGAGTTTAAATCGTTTTTAAACTGTTTTTTTTTTTATGAAGTTTAAAGATTTGATACAATGATATTGGCTGATAAAGTCCAATTTTCATATGTACCAATATAAAATTTTTAAAGGTTTTTTAATAGGTTTAATAAGGTCAACATCGGGTACTTTACAATTTGACCTGACTTTTGATCACGATATTTACTTTAGAAGATTTATTTAACTTTGGTTATATCTTTACTAAACATACAACGATATAATGTTCAAAAATCGAATATAAAAATTTTGAAAAATACTCAGCAGATCACACAAATAAAGCTTAAATTCTAGAAATACACTTTTCCAGACTAAATAGCCAATGTAAAAGTCCCCTCCTACTCTTAAGTTGACAGAATGGTCAGACTTTTAGTTGTTTAAGCAGTAAAAACTGTCTAAAGGAAAAAATTCAGAGAACTGTCAACATACGTTAATTGAACTACCAGGTAATAGTTATGTTCATCATCATCAGCTTGCATTGTCCACTGCTGGATGAAAGCCTACCTCAAGTCTCGCCACCTTTCTCTGTTCTGGGCCGTTTGTACCCAATTTTAAGCCACTCTTTTCATATCATCAGTTCACCGGCTTGGTGGTCTACCTCTACTCCGATAGGCTTTGTCCATCGTCCATCCTTAAACCTAGCAAAATGCCCAGCTCAGTTTCATTTCAGGTGTAGAATGAATTTGACTGCCTCTTGTATCCCTGTTCTCTTCCTGATAATGTGATTTGGGATGTGGTCTCTAAGAGTAACGCCTAACATTGACCTCTTCATTTTTCGTTACATAACACATATTTTATTGATGTTTTTCTTCGTCACTGTGATAGTATGGCTCCGTACGTAAGAACGGGGAGTATGCATCTGTGAAATACTTTTCTTTTTCAACACATAGGAAGGTCAAATTTGAACACATAGGCCAGTTTGCCATATGCAGCCCAAGAGAGACCTATTCTCCGCTGAATTTCATGTGTTTGGTTATCTCGTCCTATGATTTCATGTCCCAGGTATCGTTATCTACGTTATTTAGTTTTATAGTGTCGTTTAATAGAAGATTTATCATAAACTGGATCTTGGATGGATTGATTTTTAGACCAACCTTTCCTGAAGCTTCCTGAAACATGCGTAGCATAGTTTGTGCTTCTTGTATTTTGTCTGTTATTAAGACAATGTCGTCGGCAAAACAGAGGTGATTTAACTTTTCACCGTAATGTTAAGTCCTAATTCTTTCCCAGTTTATTGATTTTTAGAGTATTTTCTAGGAGTGTTACGAAAAGCTTGGGAGAGAGCGTATGACCTTGGGGTACTCCTCTTTCGATTCGAAATTTGCGGGTGGATTGGTTAGTTTGTGTTTTAACATGAGCGGTGGCATTTTCATATATGTATTTAATTACATTAGAATATCGATGATTAATACGACACTCAGTAAGCGCTTCCAAATATCTCTGCTGATTTACAGAATCAAAAGCCTTTTCTAAATCCACAAATATAAGTACAAGAGGCTTATTATATTCTATACATTTTTCAATGAGAATTTTAACTGTAAGCAGATGGTCGTTTGTTCCATACCTCGAGTGGAAACCTCCTGTTCTTTTGAAAGGGAAAACTCCAATTTATTTGCTAGATGTTTGGTAAGTATTTTTGTGAATAACTTGTATACGTGGCTCAGGAGGCTAATGGCTCGATAGTTTGTAAGGTCTAAAGTATCGCTTTTTTATGCATGATGACGATAGTTGCATTATTCCATTGCGATGGAGTTATTCCTTCCAGGAGGCATTTATTGATAACATTTTAAGAGATTTGATAATTTGTTGTCCTCCTTGTTTAATTGCCTCTACTACAATATTGTCATCACCCAGAGCTTTGTTATTTTTCATGTCCTTCAAGGATGATGCGATTTCTTCTTCTGTGATATTTGGAATATCCTCCGACACCTGATTTAGGCCTTTTGGTATGTTGATTTTTGTTCCTTTTGTTACTTAGTTACGTTGCAGGAGCACAAATATTAAACATAAACCAAGTATGTATCATTCTAACTGTACAATAGAATAAAATTTCGATCAAAACCGTATTAAATTCTTTCTTTTTATAGCAGATTTTATGTTTCTGACACTCATTTCAAAGTTGTTTTTTTTAAACATTTGATAATATGGTTGTACATTAAAATATATGCGTCGAGAAAGGCTAGTAAAAGAAATTTTTACAATACCTTAAAAATGTTCGTTGAGAAGTGTAGTGAAAGTCACTTTTCTTTTGTTTTCCCAGTTACGTCGTTATTTTTACAGAGTTATAGTATTCATTAGAAACATTCCTGTAGCAAATATCGTTGCCATAAAAGTTATTGAGAACAGTATTAAAAGTGAGGATATTGCATAATGCTGTCTTTAGTCCGACAGAGATGAATTGTATAGAAATATTTCTTCTTATTAAAGAGCGTTAGGATTTCGGTGCCACAATATCATTACCTTACTAGATTTATCAATGTAAAGTCGATCTAAATCAAATTAGAGTACTTTTTTATCTATCGTCAGACGTATAAGACATAAAGTGACCAGGTTGTAAAAAAGAATTAGTGCATCATCAGGTTTCAGATTGAAATTTTCACCTTTTTATTCAACTTTTATACAGGTATTATTTGGCCAAGTGAGTATTTTAATAAATACTAAAACCTGTTAAAAAATAAGTAAACGTAAAGGACACGCTCCGCATATTTTGAGATTTTGAAATTTTTGGCATAATGACACCGTGGCATAATGGTTATCAGCAATATTCTAAACACGTTATTTTTATATTAACCCTTTACTAACCATGTTAGCATTGAGTGCAAAAATAAAGTGTTGGATGGTAACTGTTGTGTAGACTTTAAATGTGTTTCTATAATAGATTTTTGTATATTTTGATGATTTTGACCATCCTATATACTATATAGCTGATAGATACTATATGGCTGACAGATCTAATGACTCAACGTTTTACAGAAAATACAACAACATAGCGACCCAAATTGTTCAAAGTGATCAAATACTTGTTTATGGTACAAACATAGTTAAGTGAATTGTCACATGACTTAATGGATTATAAAAGCCATATTTAATTAATACTAAGCTTCTGCCTACTTACATGAAAACACATAGAGTTTAAGCTCTATTAAAGCTGGATGCTTGCTTCGGCTAGTAACGGATTGGTCAAATTGTCGTCTTACTTTTACAATTTAAAAGATTCTTTGGTTCATCGGTTTTCATATCATTGGAAGTATAACCTAAGACCTTTATCAGCAGATGAGGAGGAAAAAAATACTAAATCTTTAGCAATAAATAAACAATCAAAAAAGCCGGCTGAGAAACTGATTGTAATCAATAAAAGTTTAAACAATGAGGAAAATGAGTGGACGCGTATGAAATTAAAAAAAATTTAGTAAAAAGAAATAAAAAGGAATTATAGGCACCAGTGTTACGACGAAATCAATTTCTGTTGCATCAAAAAAGGCTTTTCTATTCCTGTCAAGATTAGAACCCCAAACATAACCGAAACAGTTGCAAGATTTCGTGTAAACGCGTTTCCCCGAGGCGAAGTGTTGTGCCCTAGAAGTGAAATATTCCGAGCACTATATTTCGTTGGATGCTGAATCTGGATGCTGCTATGAATCCAGAAATATGGCCTGAAGGGGCTTTTGTTTCAAGATTTTTTTTTTCAAGAAAGGACAATGAATGGAAAGAAAAGGTAGGTGGGAGTGCCACAACAGGGTATCAAATTCTCTTTTTGAACTGTCAATCACTGAGCCAAATCAAAGCAGACTTGATTGCGAGCACATATTTGCAATTTGATAAAACAAAAATATTGTGTTTTTGTGAAACATGGTGCAAAACCGAAAGTTTATCTTTGGTATTTATCGACAATTTTGTCAATATCTCAAAGAACTTGGGACGTGCTGTGTTCAACCGGCTTCGCGGGCATGTTGGGACAGACCATGGTCTTTTGAGCTTTAAAAGAAATCTTAAACAATAGAGAATTCTATAGTTTGGATGAGTTTTGGAATATCTAATCATCGTTAGAAATTGCACAGAGATCGTTTGTGTTATACTCTATTAATGTTATCTGTATTATTTATATTAGTGTTGTATAGTGACGAATTCCATACATTTATTGTAAAATGTCGCTGGAAAAATAAAAGCTACATAGTTTTCGATAATAAAGAGAAAATGGATAATATATTTATCATTAACAGTTAAATATTTTAATACCGTCTGTCAATATTTCACGCGAAAATTGAAACTAAATATACAGCTCTAAATCATGTACTGAATTTGTAGTTGCCTAGTTTTTGATTTAACATATATATTAAACGCTATTTTTTATTAAATTGCAAAACATTTTATAAAAAAGTTGTTATAAAATTAAACTTCGCTGTGGGATCAAATTTCGTTCACATCTAGAATATTTTATCAGAAAGTTGCATCAAAACGAAGCTTTACATACCTCAAAGTTATTTAAAGTTGTTTAATGTTGAACTAAATAGGGTATTTTAGTTACATGCAGTCGTGACTACCAAATATTTAAAACCAATTATATTATATTGGCTACTACTATTTTTTTGTGTATGATATATAATATGTGACCCCAATTAATGACCAATTATCTAATTTTTTCCTAATAAGAAAGCCTCACCTATTGGCGGATTATATTATATTCTAAGAAGAAGTAGAACTTAAAATGCGCAAATCAGTCATTATTCTTCTTTTGGTTCCATCTCATATCTGAGGTTGGAGATCATTCATCAGTTTATTTACCGCTATTCTAAATAGTTCCGTAAAACTGCAGCCAAACCACTTCCTCAAATTTCGCAACCGGTATACCTTTCTCCTTCCTACACTGACCTCTCCTTTTTCTTTTCTTGCATAATAAGTCTCAGCATCGAATATTTCTCCTCCCTCACATGATCAAAGCATTCGACCTTTTTTTTTCGTTTAAAATTTCACACCACGATTTAAAATTTCCACATTGGTTACTTTCTTCACTATATTCTTCGGTAACACTATATTTCATACGCTTCAAGCTTTTTCATCTCCGCTTGTCTCGCAGTCCATGCTTCTGCACCATATAATAATAAATTCTAAACTCAAATCACGATTAGGATAGGACTTTTTTCCTTTTAGCATAAACATTTCTGGATATTTCAGTCTTAAAATTATACTCATTTGACTTTTCTATCTTAATACTTGAAGGTGGTCCAGTGTACTAAACTCTTTTCTAAATCCGGCTTGTTCTCTGGATTGGTAAGCGTCCAATTTCTTTGTGAGTCTGGTAGTTATTAATTTCATAAATAACTTGTACATTATGGAGAGGACGCCGATTGGTCTATACTTAGTTAATTTAGACTTGTGTCCTTTTTTGAAGACCACCACAGCATTATCCCAGTCTCGAGATACATCGCATATATCGAGATATTTATTATACAATATATCTAGCATTCGTAATATTGGCTCTCCGCCCTGTTGCAGCATTTCGACAAGTATGCCGTCTTCACCTGCTGCTCTTCCTCGTGCCATTTTATATAAAGTGTGTGTATTTTGTGATGTGGGAATATCTTCAGATCCTTCATTCATTAGTCGTATATGTATATGTATATATAATACATTAAAATTCCAGGTTTTAATCCATTCGTCTAACAACGAATTTGCACGACGTTTCGCCAAAATCTCATATGGCATTTTCTGCTGCTGCTGCTACTCGATACTGTGATCTTGCTGCTGCCGCTCGAAGCTAACTGAGAGACCGAAGTGCGGTCGCTGTTTTTCATAGGTCGGCGTCTACGCAGATTGTGTGGGGGGGGAGTGTTCGTCCGGGCATTGGTGTTTGCCGGCTGGGTGCCCGTATCAGGGTAATTACGGGTTCCAGCGCTATGCTGACTGTTGCCTTCTCGAAGTTTTCGGTTATTCTTGGTTTAGCTAGTAGAACCTTCCATGTAGTGGAGATAGTCCTGCATCATCCCGCTTATTTAGTTGTTCATTCTTTTCGATTTCCAAGGCTTTTCTGACTATGTATTTTATAATGTGAAATCGAGGCTATTTGTTTAGATTACACATGCCGCTCCTGGACGGCTTTAGGGACTTCCCTGCAGCACGTGTGCTAGACTCATAAAAATAAAAAGAAGATCCCTACAATCTGCGTAGATACCTACCTTTAAAAGACGGCGACCGCACGTCAGTCTCTCAGTTAGCTTCGAGTGGCAGCAGCAGCAAGATCACAGTATCGAGTAGCAGCAGCAGCAGCAAGAGTACTTGAAAATGCTAAATAAGATTTTGGTGAAACCTCGTGCAAATTCATTGTTAGACGAAGGGATTGAAACCCGGAATTTTAATGTATTACATTCCACCATCTGTAAAAACCTCTATATATATATATATATATATATATATATATATATATATATATATATATATATGCATCACCAAAATCCGGACAAATTTCAATTGAAATTTCCGCCAGAGGTCGCCGTTGGCGTCTGAGTAGCAAACTGACTGAAGTAAATAGTGTTAGTCTCAAAACCAACTATTTATGACGTTGTAGTGGGCTTAGCAGCTTGTACAAGGCTCAAGAACAGTCCAACTAGTATGCCGGGGAGGAAGCGCCATTTGAAAGAATGTAACGTGTATCCAGTGAGGGTGACGTCACACCATTCCATTGCGTCCAAAAAGGTGTGACTAAAGAGGTATATTTAAAAATTTTGAACAATATGGTGAAGCCGGGGATCTTTTCCAGCAGGAGGTGCACCGGCTCATACGAGCCATTTGGTCCAGAATTCTGGCCTCTTAACACTCCATATTTGAATCCGTTGGACTACTATGTGTGGGGAGTAGTTGAAAAGGTCAGAACCGCTATCGAAGCAGCTTTCGCCAATATGAACAGTGTGGAATTACAGAGGGAGTATCGGCGCTTCAGACCGAGAATGGACTCCGTTATTTAAGCTAACGGGGAATAAATTGAATGATTTTTATTAATATGGATGCCCTAAGTGCCATGTGAAATAATCTTTTTTCAAACTTAATTGTTTTTTAAAGAATATGCCCTTAAAACAGTTATTTGATTTCTCCGAATTTTGGTGACACACCCTATATAATGGCATTTTTTGAATAGGAAGGTCTCTATTACCGCCCAATCCTCCCAATGTCTAGTTATAGAAACTAATTAATTGGTTGTATGTCATTTTTTCTTTTCTAGTTCATTCATTTTATGCTGAAGTTTTTGCTCAGTTTAGGCAAAAATGTTGGGTACAAAATATTGAAACTCTGTAGATAGCGTCGAATTTGTAATGATCATCGATTAAGATAAAAATTATAGAGCTTCGGTATCAAAGGAATGAAAACAGTTCTCAATCCGGACATACGCGCTTTCAAGAATGTGTTTACATGATATTTCGTTTTTCATAATCACAAGCTGTTATTCGAGTTACTGCAGATTATATTTGATGTATTAATTAATTTTCGGTTTTCATAAACCAATTTTAGTATTTATTTATAAATCTTCTTGATTTTGTACATATTTTTGGTATCTCTCAGGCAATCGTCGAATTCTAAATTGAATGATGATTATATCGATCTAATGAATTCATTGAGGGTTGTTGGGACCAGTTTAACCGATGTGAATTATTTGATTTAAATTATTAGTTGCGCTTGGCTGCTATACAAACGGGGGATTATAACTTTAATGACAATATTTCAAAATTTTGTTAGTTTTCCACGTTCTAATTTTGCTAACGATGCTATTTTTTTCTTAGAACGTAACGTTTTAAAATTTGAAAGAAAATTTAATTGAGTATGATGTATTATTGAAATAGGTAAATTTTACAAGTTTGTATGTATATTGGTATATGTATCTTCTAATTTTGTATAGAATTTTATGTTAAGAATGAACTTCACCATTATGTCAGGTTTATGTTAAGTTTTCGATTCGTGGTTAGGTCACACAATTTAAATTTGAATAAATGTAATTAAAAATATTAGGATAACCTAATATATTCTAAACGAAGGATTGTGTTATTATTGCTTGTCTGGAGCACAAATTAAGGTTAATCATCTTCTTATCTTAGAAACGATCAATAATAGAAGAAACGGCAAAATACATAATTTAGTTGCATTAAGTAAATTTTTATTTCTAGGGGAAGTCTAAAAAAAATCCTAAGCCTTTGCCAACCGTTTATTTTTAATGATGAAGGCATGCATATAGGTTAGTTAAAATTATAGACAACTATATATAACATTCCATAGAGGGCTAAAAGTTATTCCATGTACAAGTTCATTCTGGGCCCCTACTTTTCGTTAACTACAGAACCCATTTAAATTGGAACTTTTTTCTGCCTTACATTTATCAGTGCCAGCTTTAAAAGACTTATAATATTTAAACCTGCATGAATATATTTTTAGTATATATCACCACTAGACCAAACACTTTATTTTTGCACTCGACGCGCGTTTCGCAAACCATGTTAGCTTCATCAATAGCGATGATTGACTGCCGATCATCACTCCTGATGAAGCTAACATAGTTAGCGAAACGCACGTCGAGCGCAAAAATAAAGTGTTTGGTGCAGTGGTGATATATATCAAGTAGCGTGATTGTGCCAAAGATTCAACATTTTCAACATAACTGCATGAATATAGCCTAAAAAATTAGTTTTAGCATAGTAGTGTAGTAGAGATATCGTTTAAAAAACAACATTTTGCATTTAATCTTAAAAAAAAACGCGTTTGAGGTGAAAGAAATGGTTTGTTCGCCTTGGGTATCGTACACAACCTGTCAAAAGTTTTTCTAGCAGTTTTGAGAAGGAAATTTGAATTTTTAGGTTAGGAGTTGGAGCAAATTATGTAGTAAAATTGTTAAGGTCATCTGGAATTTAAAAATGTACTCATAATAACCGAGGAAGCTATTTAACATCGTCTGCTGAAGCTGAAGAGGGTTCACAGAGAGTTCGGGTGGGTCTATCGGACTTCACTCCTAAGAAAAAAAAGACAAAAATACTATCTCCAGTTTGTGGTGAGGAATGCTCCTTGAGGCAGTTTCTTCTATAAATTTGGTCCCCTCGATTTAGACACTACCTGGCTAATTTTCAGTTCACATCAGTTAAACTGGTCCCAACAAGCCTCAATGAATTCATTAGATCTAAACAATCATCATTCGATTTAGAATTCGACGAACGCCTGAGAGATAGCAAAAATATGTACAAAATCAAGAACCTGCAGTAACTCGAATAATAGATTGTGATTATGAAAAATGAAATATCATATAAACATATTCTCGTAAGAGTGTATATCTGTATTGAGAACTATTTCATTCCTTTGATACCAAAGCTCTATATTTCTGTCATAATTGATGGCCATCATTACAAATTCGAAGCTTTGTACCCAACATTTTTGCCTAATTTGAGCAAAAACTTTAACATAAAATAAATAAACTGGAAAAAGAGAAATTACATACAACCAATTACTAGACATCGGGAGAATTGGGCGAGTATACAGACCTCCATACTCAAAAAATGCCATAAAATTTGTTAGTGAGGCACTTAGTTATAGAAATTGCAGATAAACTGTTTTCATGTCATTTGAAGAGTTGGTTGATCCAGAAAATAGGTTTACAAATTCCTAGAACAGTATTTTTGAGAAGGAGACGGAATTGTAAGTTTCTACAAAGTTCTGGATGAAAAAATAAATTTTTTGAAAGTAAAGATGTTACGAAAAGATTTACAGATACAATTCGGAGTACAGCAGTAAAAAGTTGCACATTGTAATAGTGCGTACTTGCGTGGAAAATTTGCGTTAACATTTAAAAGGCATTCAAATTATTATAAATATATTATTACTAAATATCCATGTATTTTAACATATTTCTAAAAGCATTTTTATATAGAAACCTGTCAAACAACAAAGCTTTATAAAGCTTTAAAATATTCTACATGCAAATCAGACCAAATTAATATTTGGTGTGGGTCAAAATACACAATTTTTACAAGGTTAATTAGACGAATTACTAAGTTTCTGTAAAGGTTAGAATAAATAGTTTTTTTACTATAGAAATTAGAGAACATTACTTGTAAAAAATAAGTCGAATAATTTTTACAATACTGGAATATTACACTAACAAGCCAAACAATACCAATACATTTTTACAGATTTCTAGAACAATATATGTAAATCAGGTTAAAGTTATTATTTTAACAAAGTTCTCCAACAGTCTACTCACCAATCAAATGAGAGTAAAGTTTTTAAAAACCTCTGGTACGCTAATCAAACTCTATTGGTTTAAGAATGTTTTATTTTTAAATCGAATAGGTACTTAATTTGTATAAAGTTCTATGTGATAAACTATCAGAATAAATACTGTCTTATAAAATTATTTTATCAATATAGCTAGAAATTAATCAAAATACATCATTTATATGCAGTGATGTAGGCACGTTTCGTTCGATAAAAGGAAAAAAAGTTCCGAAGAATGCTTTTTTATAAAAAAAATAACAAAGCCCTCTTAAGGCCTTTATCTCCCTCTACACCCTTAAAAAAACCAACAATTGGAGAAGAAGATTTCTAAAAAAAGTTTAACTTTTTCTTTTAAAGCTTACTAATTTTCCGAACCATAAAAACAAATCGATGACTAAGGGGACCTTTAAAAATGCTTTTTGTGGCACTCGAACTTTAAAACCTAAACCTTTCTCCACAGCAATTAAAAAAGAAACTTACTTAGAGAAAAAGAGGGAGGGTAAACGTTCTCCTAACAAACCAGATTATATCAACACATTATATTTCACATTAATTTCTAGAATATTCTGTGTCGCAATAGGGGAAAAACCAACCATTTTATAAAAATCTAGTTTTATTGTCATATTAGAGGAGATGAATACATTTTTGTAGAGTTCTACTACATATTATTCACAAAATAAAAGAAATTTAGAAAATGGTTTAAACAGGAGTCATTATCCACAGTTTGTCAAGTAAGAACATGTCCTCGATAATTCATATTTGGTAGACGCGAGCCTAGAAATTCAATTAAAGATCGGTAATGAGAACCTTTATCTACAACGCATTTTAGTAAAAGTATCAGTCGATTCCGAACTTTCGTCGAAATCACGTAAAATCCAAAACGAGTCACTTGTTTGCGCATCGGTTCGAGGCAGTCTTTCTTTGTTTCCATCCGAAAGGGCCTAAAATGACACATTCCGCGGCCGTTAAATGTATTAAAAAGTCAGTGTCTTTTATGAAGAGATGAGTAAATCGCTGCGTCAAAGAGCGGCAAAACTAGGATAATTGAGTTTAAATATGTCCCATGAAACCATGCAACATCTTCGTGCTTATGATGTCAAATTCCGAAGCACGTTGAAGCAACCTTTGTTGGGTGAAAATCACATCGCGATGACTCGCTTGGGCCCACGATAAGATACTAGAGTGTCCCTCACAATCGTCGAACGCCAAGCCTATTGAAAACGTTTGGTCCCTTGTACAGAGAAAGCTCAGAGGAAAGGGTTTGAGGACTTTTATTCATGTTGTCTTGCGAGATTCGAAAAATTTAGAGATCATTGCCGTAGTATGCAAAAAATATCGGCGACAACATGCCTCGAAGATGTCAGGTGATTATTGATCCAGGAGACCATTAGACAACTTACTAAGGTAATTGCGCTGTTGTTACGACACGAAAGAATACATTGATGGGAAACAATTTTCTCAAGACATATTTTTTTCAAGAATACGGTCAAGTTCTTACTTGACAGACTGTATATTAATATAAGAAGAAGAGCTATTTTAACTGCCTTTTTAAGCTGGGAAGCTGAATATTAGAGTCCAACTGCGCGATAATGGACATTCAATGTATAATATATCTTGCCTTTTGTCCGCTGTAATATCTTAATGGTGTACCAGGTGTACAAGTATGAAATGGGGATTTCAGACAACAGATGGTGCACCAATGCAATTTGTGCTATAAAGATTTGACACTGCGCCATTTTGTTGTGTCATCAACAAGTGTCAGACGCGCACGAGTGATAAATTGGAAAAATATGTGCATAGTGTTGTGTTGTTGTGTTCATATATGTCGAAATTTATACCGAACAAAGAGCATTCGCGGACAGCATTAATTTTTTGTTTTCATTTGAAGAAAACTGCTGTTGAATCATACCGATTACTTCGAGAAGCTTATTTTGAACATGCTTCATCGCAAGATACGTCTGAACGATGGTTTCGGCGTTTCAAAAATGGTGACTTGATGTTGCAGACAAGGAACGTGGAAAACCGCCAAAAAAATAGGAAGATGTGGAATTACAAGCGTTGTGGAACGAAGATGATTCGCAAACACAAAAACAACTCGCCGAGCAATTGGGCGTTAGTCAACAAGCTGTTTCCAATCGGCTACGAGAGATGGGAAAGATTCAGAAGACGGTAGGTGAGTACCACATGAGTTGAACGACAGCCAAATGGAAAAACGCAAAAACACGTGTGACATTTTGTACGCTCGGTATAAAAGGAAGTCCTTTTTGCATCGTATAGTTACAGGGGATGAAAAATGGATTTATTTTGAGAATCCCAAGCGCAAAAAATCATGGGTAGACCCAGGCGCACCATCCACACCGACCGCAAGACCGAATCGCTTTGGCAAAAAGACGATGCTCTGTGTTTGGTAGGACCAGAGGGGCGTGGTAAATTATGAGCTGTTAAAACCTGGGGAAACGGTTAATACTAAACGTTACCAACAACAACTGACCGATTTAAACCGTTCGCTGCTTGAAAAAAAGCCTGAATACCGAAAGAGGCAACACAAAGTCATTTTTCTTCATGACAATGCTCCATCACATACGGCAAAACCAGTTCGCGACACGTTGGAAGCACTCAGCTGGGAAGTTCTACCTCATGAGCAGCGCTTTGGTTCGCACGAAGATGTGAAAAAATGGCTCGATGAATGGTTCACAGCAAAAGGGGAAGATTTTTACTGGTGTGGTATTCACAAATTGCCCGAAAGATGGGAAAAATGTATAACAAGCGATGGAGCATACTTTGAATAAAGCACTTTTTATCATTCTTCCGAATTTTGTTGTTTTTTTTAGAAAAAGAATCCGCATTTCATACTTGTACACTTGGTAATATTAAAGCATGTGTTGCACACCTTCATTTTAGATTTGAACGTTTTATCTCAAAATGCACGTGTCGGTTTTCACGGAAATAACAAGAGAAAAAATTTCCCACATAAAACAGTTTGACTATTTCAGATATTTGTCTTGGTTAGGAAAAGTTCTCTACGCTTGTCACGTAATTCTCGCATAGCAGTATGACTTTGATAGAACGATGTATTGCATATAATTCATTCCAATCATGGAAACGATACCGTCGATAGTTTTCGATTCAGAGCCAGACTTCGAACAAAAAACTAACATCAATTGTTTTATGTCGCTAGTTAAATAATAATATGTACGTTTATATATGTATATAATCTGATAATTTTTATTTATACAAAAATTTTATATCAAGAGCTGTTTTGCGAATATACGTTTTATAATACACACTAAATTTGATTTTTTCTACACTAAACAACTACTACTAGACATTTTAACGAAGAATATAATATCTTATGGTGGCAAATCAATCACAAAACATTGGTACCCATCACACATTCCAAATTCGTTCTATCGCTTAATCTGAGATTAAAATAATTACATTGATTTTCTTCTCTAATCAAAAGCAACTTAAAAGTAGAGTAATGTTAATTAGTTTAAGTCAAATTTTGGATGGTTGTAGCGTCTACTTGATGGAAATTCATTATAAATATATAATAAAAGACTGTTTTAAGTAATTTTCCCTTGGTTTATTTGAATTGCGATGATGCATTTCGCTGTCGATGCAGCTTCTTCAGATCTACATTTTACACTAGGATTAGCAGTAACCTACCCAACCTAACCAATAAATTTACTCAGGCAAAAGCTCGAAGGTAATAGTTGTTATACAAGTGGCTCAAAGATCGGAGCAACAATGTAAAATGTAGATCTGAAGAAGCTGCATCGACAGCGAAACGCGTCATCGCAATTTAAACAACAAACCAGTGGAAATTGACTAAAAACAGTATTTTATTATATATTTAGTTTAAGTCACTTACAATCACATTCCGGCCTCATCTATATACTAATTCTGTTACGACTGGATCAAAGAAATTTATCATAGTCACCCCTTGCACCCTAGCGATACTACTCAAACACTCTAGGTTTTTTTTTATGGCAAATTCGATAAATGAACCAAATATTAAATAAATTTCTCGATTGGTTTGATAATTGTAATTATCGCTCAACATAACAAGACACAGAGAAACGGACGAAAGCCCGAAATAATTTTTTTTTTTTGATCTAGAGGTTCTCAAAAGGGATGTTTTTTTCAGGAGTATATTCCTTAGCGATGGAAGTAAAAAGAGTAAAAAATTTAATACACTTGCTAAATAGGTTACAGAGAGATTTACAACCGAAACTTAATATTCCCTTCCAGTTACTATTTCTGTAAAAATCGAAAATAATGAAAAACTAACACGCGTTCTAGATTTCACAGCTCCAAGAACATAGAAAGTCTATATATATATATATATATATATATATATATATATATATATATATATATATATATATATATGTATGTGTGTGTGTGTGTGTGTGTGTGTGTGTGTGTGTGTGTGTATAATGTTACCGGAAATTTACAAAATCTATCAATCTACCTCAAAACGATATTGCTCAAGAATTGTAGTCTCGTCCTTATATAAAGTACTATATGGGCACCAAATTTGAAATAGATTTCTTATTCCGTTCGATAGTTATCGTGCCAACCGACAGACAGATCGATGGAAATGGGAGACTATTTTTTTCGTGACCTAGGGACTCTGACATGTGCATACGAGCAAAAATCTCGGACTGTGATTTTTTTGCGAATATCATACTTTCCTTTAGCAAAAAAGATAAAGAAGCAGGACCATATAAATCCAGAAGTATATAGCTGCCT
>JAHKBH010000858.1:0-17000 GCA_019049505.1 Pachyrhynchus sulphureomaculatus
AAAGAAGATTGGGATCCTGAACCGAAGAGTTGGAAAGACCCCCGAAATGTCCCAAGAAAAAGGTGAAGGATCAGAGGAGGAATCGGAACCTTTAGAACCCACTGTTTCGAGTAATCCGATTGAAGAAATAGAGGAGGAAGGGGGAGAAGAAGAGGAAGAAGAGAATTTGTAAGTACCGCAGAATTTCTAAATTTGCAACAAGAGTGTGATCAAATAGATGTTTGTCCCAGAAATGATGTTATGGAAATATATATTACCTTATAATGATGATGTTGGTCAGCCAGTAGTTTTGAATGTCTAGTCTCTTTGAAAAGAAAGTCGTTACCGGACATTAACGATTTGTTTGTCAAGCAGGGAAATTTTTTTTTTCCTTATTTTGTTAAAATTTTAATGTCTTTCATTAGAAAAAACAACATTAGCCAACTAAAAGTTACTATTAAGGTAATAGAAACCAGACAATACTTATTTTTGGCGGTGGTAAATTTTGGAAAAAATAGATTTGGTAAAAGTTCAGCTTATAACAACAATAATAATAATAATACTTACCCAACGATTATCCGTCAATAAACAATATATTTTAACATGACACGTAGGCTCAAAAGTTTTTGGTCTAGCTACTTAAAACATTTTTTTTTTGTAAAATTCGACTTATTTCATCAATATAGTCTCCTTCAAGAGCGATACAATCAGTCAAAAGCTTTTCTAATATTTCTATAAGTAGTGTAACTAGGTGGTTACCACATTAATGGCCAATCACAGCCCAGCATTTGGGCGTGGCTCTACGTCATAGAAATTTGGACCAATGAGAGCGTTGTATGAAGTGGCAACATTGTGTGTGTGTTAGGTGTGGCAACACTGTGTGACCGTTGACAGATGTGAAGTTTGCGCGCGCGTATCTGTCAAGGGGGGGCTGTGCGATGTTGCCATGTGTAATGGTTCCAGGGAGGGCTGCAGGAGGGGGTTCCAGGAGGCCGGCCGGGGGGGCCCCGCTTACAGTATCCTGCTGTGGGAACTGGTACCCCATTTGGGGGCATGGGAGAGGGGCTCAGGAGCCCTATCGGTGTCCTACATGTGGGAATTGGTACCCCCATTTGATTGTGTTTGTTGTTACATGTGCAGGTGTATGGGGTTCAGGGGGCCCACGGAGCCATCAGTCACATGCACCAGCGCATATGACAAGAACAACATGGAGCCCTACCTGTAGGAACTGGGGGCCCCCATTTGGGTGCATGGGAGAGGGGCTCAGGGAGCCCTATCGGTGTCCTACATGTAGGAATTGGTACCCCAATTGGTTGTGTTTGTTGTTACATGTGCAGGTGTATGGGGCTCAGGGGGCCCACGGAGCCACCAGTCATATGCACCAGCGCATATGACAAGAACAATATGGAGCCCTACCTGTAGGAACTGGTACCCCATTTGGGTGCATGGGAGAGGGGCTCAGGGGGCCCTATCGGTGTCCTACATGTAGGAATTGGTACCCCCCAATTGGTTGTGTTTGTTGTTACATGCGCAGGTGTATGGGGCTCAGGGGGCCCACGGAGCCACCAGTCACATGCACCAGCGTATATGACAAGAACAATATGGAGCCTACCTGTAGGAACTGGAGCCCCATTTTTGTGATTAATTGGTTAAATTGCAGTCATAATGGTGAACGTAAAATAAAAAATTTCAGTATATAGGTTAGATTTGCAGCATGTGTAAACCTAACCTATATACTGAAATATTAATTTTACGTCATGTTCAAATAATCTAAGTGGAGGAAAGTAAAAGATGCATACACAAATTTTCAAAAAAAATACATATATTTATTTTAAAAATAAAATAATGTTGTTACAAACTTATCTAAATTTATATTTCAAGTTTCTGCCGCTTCCTTGAAATTCTGAGGTGTCGTCTGACATATTTTCTTTTTATTTAAGTATTCTTCAATAGCAGTTTCATATTCAAGATAACTTAACTTGGATAATTCTTTTTAATAAATCCAACACTGATATTAGAAATAAATCGTCTTTAGTTTCTAGATAACTGTCACAATCTTGCACCACTTTTCCAATTTTCTCTGTGAGTTCATGAAGCCATTCTGGGTAATTTTCGACTTTTTCTTTCTTAACACAGACTACATACATATATCCCATTGGGCTGATATTACATCACAAACACAAAGATTACGTAGTTGTATTATTAGAGATTCCATGATGTTGACACACTAAGTAGCAATTTAGTTTGGTTAATTGGAAGATCCTTTAGACTTGCCACCGGTTTCTGCTCTGCAACACAGACGGAATTGATTATTGATAGATCCAGCTAAAATGTGAGTGGGAGCGAGAGAGCACACCGTGCGTCGACGGTGGCGTCCTCTCACCAATCGTCGCTGGCCACTTGCAGAACTACGAAACCGGCAACCTCGCGCTCGCCATATGGCAAGAACAACATCAAAATCGGAGCCCTACCTGTAGGAACTGGTACCCCATTTGGGTGCATGGGAGAGGGGCTCAGGGAGCCCTATCGGTGTCCTACATGTAGGAATTGGTATCCCATTTGGTTGTGTTTGTTGTTACATGTGCAGGTGTATGGGGCTCAGGGGGCCCACGGAGTCACCAGTCACATGCACCAGCGTATATGGCAAGAACAACATCAAAATCGGAGCACTACCTGTAGGAACTGGTACCCCATTTGGGTGCATGGGAGAGGGGCTCAGGGAGCCCTATCGGTGTCCTACATGTAGGAATTGGTACCCCCAATTGGTTGTGTTTTGTTGTTACATGCGCAGGTGTATGGGGCTCAGGGGGCCCACGGAGCCCCCAGTCACATGCACCAGCGTATATGACAAGAACAATATGGAGCCCTACCTGTAGGAACTGGAGCCCCATTTGGGTGCATGGAGAGGGGCTCAGGGAGCCCTATCGGTGTCCTACATGTAGGAATTGGTACCCCAATTGGTTGTGTTTGTTGTTACATGCGCAGGTGTATGGGGCTCAGGGGGCCCACGGAGCCACCAGTCACATGCACCAGCGTATATGACAAGAACAATATGGAGCCCTACCTGTAGGAACTGGAGCCCCATTTTTGTGATTAGTTGGTTAAATTGCAATCATAATGGTGAACGTAAAATAAAAAATTTCAGTATATAGGTTAGATTTGCAGCATGTGTAAACCTAACCTAAATACTGAAATATTAATTTTACGTCATGTTCAAATAATCTAAGTGAAGGAAAGTAAAAAAAGACGCATACACAAATTTTCAAAAAATACATATATTTATTTTAAAAATAAAATAATGTTTTTACAAACTTATCTAAATTTATATTTCAAGTTTCTGCCGCTTCCTTGAAATTCTGAGGTGTCGTCTGACATATTTTCTTTTTATTTAAGTATTCGTCAATAGCAGTTTCATATTCAAGATAACTTAACTTGGATAATTCTTTTAATAAATCCAACACTGATATTAGAAATAAATCGTCTTTAGTTTCTAGATAACTGTCACAATCTTGCACCACTTTTCCAATTTTCTCTGTGAGTTCATGAAGCCATTCTGGGTAATTTTCGACTTTTTCTTTCTTAACACAGACTACATACATATATCCCATTGGGGCTGATATTACATCACAAACACAAAGATTACGTAGTTGTATTATTAGAGATTCCATGATGTTGACACACTAAGTAGCAATTTGGTACTAAAAACGTCAGAATTGTCATATTTTGGGTGTGATAGCTGTCATTTGCGCGCGCGGGGAATTTGAATGTAGCTCTCCCTGGCGCATAAAGTTTTTAGTACATTGTTTAAAATTATTATAACATTTCTTACATATCCTAATATTAAAGTCCTTAACTAAATATGTCATTACATCGAAGTGATCTAACCAATCTGTAGTTGTAAGTACTGCATTTCTGGAAGCCATAGTAAAAGTCTTACTTGAATGCGAAACCCCTGAAGCACCCTGAAAAATGATCATGATCGTGTACGATAACATCCTTCGATTTAAATCGAAGCTCGCATATGTGGCAATGTGTAGGTGTTATATTTTTTAAGCGCCTATAAATCGAACTAGATAACTGGGTCATTTCATTAACGAACCATTCAACACAATTGGTGCCGCGATAACTTTTGAAATGGGAAAAGGAGTCGTCGTACGTACATTTCAAATAAAAACCAGCACTGAAAGCTTCGTGCCGTTGGTACTTCTGAGTATTTCCACCTGATAACTCATTTAAAGGAATTAACTGACATTCAAAGTCAGCATATATGATAAAAGGGCATTTTTTTGTTTATAAATAAAATTTTTAAATTCAATAAATTCATACTTTGGAAACGTATATTTTTTAAGCGCCTATAAATCGAACTAGATAACTGGGTCATTTCATTAATGAACCATTCAACACAATTGGTGCCGCGATAACTCTTGAAATGGGAAACGGAGTCGTCGTACGTACATTTCAAATAAAAACCATCACTGAAAGCTTCGTGCCGTTGGTACTTCTCAGTATTTCCACTTGATAACTCATTTAAAGGAATTAACTGACATTCAAAGTCAGCATATATGATAAAAGGGCATTTTTATTTATAAATAAAATTTTTAAATTCAATAAATTTATACTTTGGAAACGTTACTTTGTATTCATTGAACTTCGTGCTCGGTTAATTTGTTTTCAAAAAAAAAATAATTTAGGCAACGATCACAAAAAATAATTTATCTTTATGTTTAGTAAGTTGTGATTTCAATAGTCGCGATAAATGTTTAATCCAGCAATAATGATATTTGATGTTGATATCTTCGATATCAAAGTCATTTAATTTTGGAAAGTATTTATCTTGAACCAAAAGCAAATTGACATGTCTAGGTAACTTATTTTTGGTTAACCGAGCCGGAACCACATTGAAAGAAGAAGATCCCTTAGTTTCTATCAGTTCTAAAGCATAAACATTTACCGAAATATTATTATTTTTTTTTTTTTCGAATTTAGGAATTTGGTCTAATGTCATAGGTGATGGTAAATTTTCAATGTTTATAAATAAAACACACATGAATATTCAAAATGTTATATATTTATATTTATTATAGTCATTTAACATCTTTTCCTTATTGTATAAGAAACATTCCAATAAAATATAATTATTTACACTACTATGCGCGTTATATAAAAATTTAATCATGTCCACTAAAGCCATATTACGACTATCATGTTTACTGAAATTTTCTAATACCCTATAATAATATACACCAAAATTGAGGGTACTTAACATGGATATTCTGCAAGCAAGTAAATATTTGAATTGGATGAGTTCACATAGATCAATTTCATGCATAAATATTAACACTTCCTTCTTCGTTAGACAAACAGTTTTTTCACTGAGTACTGTGTGTATTGAAACTGAGATATCAGGCCAAATATTTCGAGGTGTGCATTCTTCATTTGAACTGGTGCAGAATTCATTTTCAAGGAGGTCCTCTAAAATGGCTAGCAATTCATGCCATTCGTTAGAGTTTAATGTAAGTTGTTGTTTGTTAGCGCTTAAACGTACAGCAGGAGTAAAGTCTCGAGCGGCACTTATACCGCAATCTATTGAAAGATGGTATGTCTTAAATGATGTGTTTAATAAAAAGGGTTTTTTCCTCTTCAATGGCTAAATCATAACTTGATGATGACGTGAGAGGATTATAAACTTCATTACTGATACTGGTGGTGTCGCTGCTATTACACAT
This sequence comes from Pachyrhynchus sulphureomaculatus, assembly GCA_019049505.1. Taxonomy (NCBI): domain Eukaryota; kingdom Metazoa; phylum Arthropoda; class Insecta; order Coleoptera; family Curculionidae; genus Pachyrhynchus; species Pachyrhynchus sulphureomaculatus. Next base: position 5,706 of record JAHKBH010000858.1, read on the forward strand.
CTTATTCACACAAATTTCAAACTTGAACTGACTTGTTAGAATCATGTAGATATTCACCCCTCCCCCACTATTCCTCAGATAGTTATGCAGATGCATTTTGGACAAAAGTCCATTATTTTCATTTTTAGTTCAAGGATACATGGTGTTCGACCTCTTATGTTTAGTTGCAGTGGTATTGGCGAAGCAGATTTCGTTACCCTCCAACATCCGCTACATAAATATGATCTCATGGTGATGGTGGACTGCCCATTAAACTAGTGCTTAACTTAATATGCATTATCTTTGGAAATCCAACTGTTATGACACTTGTCTAGACCGAGCCACTTTACGTAAACTTTATCACCCTTTCGACGTAAAACCTTTTCGACTAAATATATATCAGGTTGCGTTGTGCGTTGTAGTTCTTGTTCATAGAAAGTTCCACTTATAGGTCTTCCATTCATGTCCTCCAAGAGATAGGTTGTGGGATTTGTAATCCTAACTTTGATAATTTTAAATAATTCCGTGGTCCAATTAGGCGTATATCCTTTGGCAAAGATATGCTTAGCCTTACTGATGCGAACGACATCTCCTAATTTATATTTGCGTTCTACAGCGAGTTTAATAAAATTATATGCCGATTTTAGGAGTCGACTTTCATTCTCCTTGGTAACATTTACGGGTTTCATTTTAATAGTACGATGTTTCGTATTATTATAATCATCAACTATTTGTGGTAGTATATCAATCCACTTGTATGTTCCGTGAGCTGTAAAGTACTTGAACAGCCGTTCCTTAATTGTTCGAATAACCCGTTCAGCTATTGAAGCCTTCATTTCACTGAAGGTACTATAATGGTTTATGTTGTGCTTCTTCATTAAAGCCTTGAACTTTTCATTATGGAATTCTAACCCCCTATCTGAGGATAAATTCTTAGGATGCCTCCCTTCTTGTAATATGGAACTGAACGCATTAGTCGTTTCGGACGCATGTTTGGATTTTAGCGGTCTAGCCCAAACAAACTTTGAAAAACAGTCAATAACAACCAAAATGTATTTGAAATTTCTGTTTGATTTCGCGTACATGTCCATCTGCGCAAGATCCATTTGCCAGTACTCGTCTAATCCTTTAATGATGGTCCTACGTCGCCTAAAATTTCTTTTAATTGGCTTATGCAGTTCGTTTACAAGCTGAAGTTTTTCCTTTGATGTCTGTTTTTGTTGTTTACGCATTATTTACGTTTTGTTCGTTGTCGTTGCAATATTTTGCGATGTTTTCATACGCAGCAAGTGACTTGAATATGCGTGGGTCAATTATTCTTTCCAGCTTTTCTATACGTGACATTAAATTCGTTATATGAAGTTCTATAGTGTCATTATGTACTTCTTTATATGCGTCAATATCCTTCTTTAGTTTTTCAGTTTTTTGATTAATGTTAGCAAGTTGCTCACCATTACTCTTAATTAGCTTGGTAATCTTATGATTTGTATAAAAAAACCGCTCATTGAGTTTTTGCTCTATCTTAGTAAGTTCGTCTTTAATATTTTGGACTTTGATGTTGAACTGTGAAATTTCAGTGTCTAGGTATTCCTTATTAACAACATCATGGTTTAAAGTAGGTGCCTTAACATTAGTAATTTTCTTATTTTCCATATCAACATCTCCAGCGATTGTATACTGCAATCCATTTACCGCTATAGAAACTGGACTCTGAGCGTGTGGAATGCTTAGCTGAAGAGGTGCCAAATTTATTGAGCGTCATTATGAACTGAAAGATTATGGGTAAACACAGGTTAATATATAATACCAGTCTCCTTGAGTTCGCTGATTATGGACTCTATTTCGTTTACTATGTGAAGTATTACCAGCTCGCTGGGATGCTATAAGCAGTCTTAGCCTGTCAACCAATTCATTAATGTCATCCCAATAGACATATTCTATAGGATTGTCATTATAGTGCAACGCGGCTCCAGTATGTGTATGTGCCCTGAGTCTGTTCCTATCGATTGTTGGTTTAATTATTGATGTATACTTGGGATTTTTAGAACTTCTCAGTTTACCTGTTGAATTAAACCCAGTCTTATGCACATTCGTTAATTCTAGTATTTTCCTGTAATGTTTTGAATCTTCTAACGTATAGTTGTGAGGATCCTTCATAAAGAGCAATTCATATAGTCCTCTTGTCCCTTTAAAGGTTCTACCTTTAATGGTAAATTGGTCTTTTTGACGATCAAAGTCTAATTCGTCCTTACCAAGTAACCACTTATTTGTTAAATGATCGTGAGTTATACCATACGTCGTATCAAACTTATTCTTATCCACATCTCTTATATATCTATCGATGTAGGAGCGTGCCAATATAGGATAGTCGTTCAAGTATTCCTCATAGACTGTAGGACTAACTTGTTCTGCGGCAGACGTTTCAGGTGTAAATATGGAATCATCATCGTCATCTGCGGTAGTAGTATCAAACTCACCGATTGATTCGGTCGGTAAAAACGATACTTCGGAACGACTTCGCCAATTTGGTTGTGCAGCAGCTACGTACTTTGGACTATCCTCTTTTTTCTTTAGAATAACTTCTTCCTTCTTCGTTGGCAACGTTTGACAACGTTGGCAACGTTGTTTTCTTATCGTCATTATCGTCGTCATTATCATCATCAACGCCCTTTTTCGGCTTTTGTCTAGCAATGTGTTTTTTTAAAGGTTCGGTAATAGGTTTAAATATTCTGTTTAGTTCTACATTTTCTTCACTTCGATTCAGTTTGAGAGCGCGATATTTTTCCGAATATTACGCGATAGTTCGTTGATTTTTTTAGTAATATGCGAATCTAATGAGGTCATCATGTCAAATGAATGGCATTATATTGTTATATACTTATATATTCATCAAATCCTTTACGATAGCGACCGTTTTTTCACATCAAAATCCTTTACGATTACAAAGCATCCATAAGGTTCACGCCAGCATTCAGAGCATAGGTTTTTAAATTGATTGTATGGCATATCTGGAGAACAATGTTCTTCATAAGAATGTTTCAGGTTTATTTCATCTTGTCTGAATAGCACTATGATGTTACAGTTATCCCTTATAAGTTGTTTTGGTACCTTTGAATAAGTCTGACACAGGTACGCTGCGTCTATGTCTTTATGTCTACACATTGAATAGTATTCTCTTATTTTATTTTGGTTTTCACACTTGACTTCTTAGAGTATCTCGCATAAATACTCCTCTAAAATGGGGTATTTTGAGTCTCTTCGCATATTTCTGTAATTCTATATCATATAATGCCCTTTTGGGTAGCTTTATTGGTAGTTTTTTTTTTTTTTGGTTTTGCTTTAAATAGAGATAACCACATTTGTTTTTTCGCATAAATAGACCTGATCCTTTCTTACCGAGCTCTTGTTCAACAGCTTTATTATGCCCTTTTCCGCGTTTACGACGTTTACTCTGTGATAATAACATTTAAAATGTGCTAATATACCCTTTTTAATATATAACCGGTTCACACAGCAACAGCAGTCAGCCAGAAGGATACAAGCAAAACACAATCGTAATTTTGAATATTTCAATTAATAAAAATTATATAGATATATATGTATTTTTATTTTTAAACATGTTTAAAACTAATAGACTATATTATGATTCAAAATAAGCATTATCAGCAAATACATTTCCTGTACGTGAGGTCAACTATTTGCATACGATTACATTATGCATTCCCGCAAGACCACTACGTACAGTGTGTTTTTATGGTTTATGTGACGTAAACATAACTATATTTATACACATTACACTTGAAGTGATATTATTTAATTACCAACTCTCGCACTGTATTTGTAAGACTGCGTGAGCCGTGACGTTCTTTTGCGTGTGGTCTACTGAAAATTCGAAAATGTAGTAACAGTTTTATTTAAAGTAAAGAGAGAAATGTCAATGTCTGATTATTTATTTTTGTTATTAATATATTTTAGATTGGATCTATCATTAATCATTTCTGCTTGCATAGTTTTTTATTTGAACACTCGGACATCGGCTGCCCAGGCGAATATCCGCAGACAGCAGGAGGTCGTTTAACTTAACAAAGACCTGGAAGAAATTCTATCTTGGGGTGACAGTAACCAAGTGAAATTTAACGCTACAAAAACCCCAAGCGGCAGTTTTTTCTAAAAAAGTTAACGTTGCTAAACCGACATAGTTATGTCGGGGCACTCCATTCCCCCAGCATCGTCACTCAATTTGTTGGGCGTTAGTTTGGAGGCAAATATGTCTTGGCATGAACATGTTGCAGGCATAGCAAGGAGAGCTTCTCAAAAGTTGGGAATATTATTTAGAACCAGAAAGCTTTACACCCCACAGCAACTGTTATTTCTTTACAAAGCCCCAAATTCGATCAACTATGGAATACTGCTCCCACGTTTGGGGCTCCGCTCCCAAACATACACTGCATTTGTTGGATTCTGTTCAGAGAAGAGCGGTCCGTCTGATTGGGGGGTCCCGGAATTGACCGTCGGCCTTGATTCGCTAGAACATCGAAGAACGGTTGGCGACTTGAGTCTGTTCTACAAGTATTTCATGGAAAGTATTCGAAGGATGTAGCCCGCTTAATTCCTCCCAAAGCGGTGCATGTTAGAAATACACGTCGCGCTGGTGCTTCGCATCCGTATGAGGTTCAGCTTGTTACTCCGCGTACAACGCTTTTCAAGCAATCTTTTATATGGAGAACGTCATCCCTTTGGAATAATTTGCCCAGCGCTGTGTTTCCCACCGAGTACAATTTACAGCGATTCAAGAACAACGTGAATCGCTTTTTTCCGCACTCGTGCCGCTCCTGGAGCGCTTTAGGGACTTCCCTGCAGCACGTGTGCTAGACCCATAAAATAACATTGACTGATTAGTTCTTATTATATTTTAGATGGATCTATCAATAATCAATTCCGTCTATGTTGCAGAGCAGAAGCCGGTGGTGAGTCTAAAGGACCTTCCAATTAACCAACCCCATCCAATCCTCAGTGCGAAGGAGACCGACACCCGTTTTGGCAAGTCCATCTTGTTGGATTTGGGGGAAAAAGTTGTGTTTTTACCAAAACGAGTTACTGATATCATTAGACCAAACCTAGTCGAATTTGTTTGCAGTAAATACTCCGTAGTTTTCCTGGGTACAAAGGACGTTGGAAAACGGAATCCAATCACGCTGTTCAAGATTGAACTATCGCAGTAATATTAAGAGGTGAGTCTAACCCTATATTTGTAAATTACTGTTATTATGGATGCCATAACGAAAGCTAATATTCTCATTACTTCATTTCAAAATCTTAAAAAAGTATTATTTGATAATTTTTCAGATCGGGATGTTACCGTTTGGTGTAATCGGATACAGAGGAGGTTAATTTCTTGTCACAGAGCTATTCACCGTAAAAATATTTCTTTAGATTTGCGTCGCAGACTGCAAACTACAATTCAACATTTAAAATCGTTAAAAACATTAATTAAGCATACTTTGTGTACTAACAGAAATTCCGATATCAAAAATAGAGTAGTGTGGAATAATATTATATCTTGTTTCAAGGGTCGTGTTAAGTCCGGAGTTATCGTTAATTTAGTTCACAAAGATATAAATTTATTTTTAAACGATGCATTTTATTTTATTTCGAAAGAAAATAAAAGCTATCTTGAGGATTTTTTCAACTATAAAAGTTAATACGACTTTTTGTGGGGAGTTTATTAAAAAAGGTATCGAATCTGACATTATTAATTTAAAATATTTTAATACAAGGAATGCCATTATCGATTTGGGGGGGGTGGATTTAGAGCAATGGTTCTTTGAGCATTTTTATGATAAAGTTCTTAATAAATTGTCTGAATTTCAAGAATGCCAGAGCGGTTTCGCTTTACAGCAAATAATTTACCTTGAAATTAATATTAATAAATTTGAAATAGGGAACGGATCATCTTACATTAAACTACCTAACGAAATAGAACGGAAAAAGGCCTGTATCAATATTAAGAACAATGATCATGCCTGTTTCTTTTGGGCAATTGTTAGCGCATTATTCCCAGCTCACAATAATTATAACCTAACTTCTTCATATCCATATTACAGAACAGTACTAAACATTGAAAATTTACCATCACCTATGACATTAGACCAAATTCCTAAATTCGAAAAAAATAATAATATTTCGGTAAATGTTTATGCTTTAGAACTGATAGAAACTAAGAGATCTTCTTTTTTCAATGTGGTTCCGGCTCGATTAACCAAAAATAAATTACCTAGACATGTCAATTTGCTTTTGGTTCAAGATAAATATTTTCCAAAATTAAATGACTTTGACACACCTCAGGATATTGATATCGAAGATATAAACATCAAATATCATTATTGCTGGATTAAACACTTATCGCGACTATTAAAATCACAACTTGGGAAACAAAAGAAAAAATTATTTTTTTTGTGATCGTTGTCTAAATTATTTTTTTTCTGAAAACAAATTAACCGAGCACGAAGTTCTCTGTGCTAAGTTTAATGAATACAAAGTAACGTTTCCAAAGTATGAATTTATTGAATTTAAAAATTTTATTTATAAACAAAAATGCCCTTTTATCATATATGCTGACTTTGAATGTCAGTTAATTCCTTTAAATGAGTCATCAGGTGGAAATATTCAGAAGTACCAACGGCACGAAGCTTTCAGTGCTGGTTTTTATTTGAAATGTACGTACGATGACTCCTTTTTCCCATTTCAAAAGTTATCGCGGCACCAATTGTGATTTGAATGGTTCGTTGGTGAAATGACCCAGTTATCTAGTTCGATTTATAGGCGCTTAAAAAAATATAACACCTATGGTTATTGATTCTGCAGAAGATGCTACACACTGTCACATATGCGAGCTTCGATTTGAATCGAAGGATGTTATCGTACACGATCATGATCATTTTACAGGGTGCTTCAGGGGTTTCGCCCACCAGGCTTGCAATTTAAATTTCAAAAAACAATTTATGGTACCCGTTGTATTCCATAACCTCTCAGGCTACGACAGTCATTTTTTGATTAAAGAGCTTGCTAAACGTGGTAATGTAACTGTTCTACCAGTCAACAAGGAAAGGTTCATTTCATTTACGTATCATCATGAAAACAGAATAAAATTCAGATTTATTGATTCGTTGCGATTTATGGGGGCGTCACTTGATACTCTAACTTCTACCCTAGCCAAAGATGATTTTAAGATTCTACGATTGGAATTTCCTGATTTATGTGATGAATCATTTAACTTATTAACTAGGAAGGGTGTGTTTCCGTATGACTATATTGATAATTTGGAGAAATTGAGTGAGGAGGTGCTCCCTTCCATTGATCAGTTTTTTAATAAATTAGATTGTACTAACATATCTGAGGAAAATTATAAGCATGCTCAAAAGGTATGGAATGCATTCAAAATTCAAAATTTAGGGCAATATTCAGATTTATATTTAAAAACCGATATTTTGGGTTTGGCTGATGTGTTCGAAACTTTTCGCGATAATTCTATTAAATCACATAAACTAGATCCTGCATGGTATCATTCAATACCTGGATACTCGTGGGACGCCATGCTCTTCTACTGTCGATGTATGTTAGAGCTATTACGGGATATAGATCAAATAATGTTTATCGAACAGGGTATTCGCGGAGGACTTTCTGTATGCGTTAATCGATATGCTGAAGCCAATAATAAATACACCACAGATTATGATCCATCCAAGCAGTCAAATTATGTACTTTATTTAGATGCAAATAATTTGTACGGAAAGGCGATGACGGGGCCGTTACCATATGGAGGTTTCGAATGGTGCGATTTTAACATTGATGTGATGTCAGTACCAGACGATTCCCCTGTAGGCTACATTCTGCAAGTTGATTTGACATATCCAGAGAGTTTGCATGATTTGCACAAAGATTTTCCGTTCTGTCCTGAACATCGTGTACCACCCGGATCAAAATTACCGAAATTATTAAGCACTCTTCACTCCAAACAAAATTATATTTTACATTACCGTAACCTAAAACAAGCTTTAGAATCGGAATTAAAGTTAACAAAAATTCATAAAGTCTTGAAATTTAAACAATCTCGGTGGCTTAAACCATATATTGAACTAAATAATCGATTAAGAACCCAGGCTACCACTACCTTCGGTAAAAACAACTTTAAATTGTACAATAACGCGATATTTGGAAAAAGTTGTGAAAATATTAGGAAGCACCGAACTGTCCGAATTGTCCGAAATTGGTCAGGTCGGTACGGGGCGAAAAATCTGATTGCAAGTCATCGTTTCCATAGTCGAACTATCCTGGATGAAAATATAATGACAATAGAATTACATAAATCTGAATTGATGTTTAACAAACCACTGTATATTGGTATGTCTATCCTGGATATATCCAAACTAACTATGTTTAATTTCCATTATGGATTTATGATACCAAAAATGGGTTTATCAAATTGTAAATTATTATATACTGATACAGATAGCTTTATTTATGATCTCAAATGTGACGATGTGTTTAAAGAAATCATTAAACCAAATTTGAATTTTTTCGATACTTCTGACTACCCTGTAGATAATGTTTATAATATACCGAGAGTAAACAAAAAGGTATTAGGCCTACAGAAAGATGAAGTCAATGGTAGCATCATTACACATTTTGTCGGTTTAAGGTCCAAAATGTATGCTTTTAAAATTCAGGGCGGACGAGTTTCTAAACGTGCTAAAGGTATTAAATATGATATAGTCAAAAATAAATTAACTTTCCGAGATTATTTCGATTGCTTGAAAGGTGGAATACAGTCTCGTGTCACTCAAAGGACCATACGCTCCTATTCACACAACATTTTCAGCATAGAGCAAACTAAGATAGCTTTGAACCCCCACGATGATAAACGTCATCTATTACCAAATTCCTTTGACACTCTACCATTTGGTCATTACAAAATTAAGTAAATAGGTTTTTTTCTTTTGCAGATGTCATCCCCGGTGTCACCATCCAATAATGCGTAAGCAGATTTGTATTATTAGCATTTGTAATTTTGTTGCGAATTTATCCAAATTAGTCGTTTCTTCACCTCCTCAGTTACCATGGGTTTTAATTTTGAAAATTTTACCTCTATATCCGACTACGAGATGGGCATATATTAATAGAATTGCTAAGCATGATTATGAACAGACATGTAATACTTATTTAGGTTTCATGCATTTAAGTAAGACTTTTACTATGGCTTCCAGAAATGCAGTACTTACAACTACAGATTGGTTAGATCACTTCGATGTAATGACATATTGTATATGGGTTAATGTATATTTAGTTAAGGACTTTAATATTAGGATATGTAAGAAATGTTATAATAATTTTAAACAATGTACTAAAAACTTTAATATTATAAACGATCATTATCATGCTATATGCGATAAACTACAGTTACCTATACTTTATTATCACAACATGGAGTTTTGGTGTCAGAGTTGTTTTTCTGAAGTCTTATTTGAAGTATATGAACAGGATCACTGTCTCGAGAAACTACATGCTAACCATCCCTATGAAGTGAAGAGACGTTTTAAAGATCCCTACGAGAGCGACTCTGATGATGGTTATCTACTTTAAATTCATATAAAATTTTTACTCGCTCTTTCATTTAAATAAGTTTGTAAAAACATTATTTTATTTTTAAACTAAATATATGTATTTTTTGAAAATTTGTGTATGCGTCTTTTTTTACTTTCCTTCACTTAGATTATTTGAACGTGACGTAAAATTAATATTTCAGTATTTAGGTTAGGTTTACACATGCTGCAAATCTAACCTATATACTGAAATTTTTTATTTTACGTTCACCATTATGATTGCAATTTAACCAACTAATCACAAAAATGGGGCTCCAGTTCCTACAGGTAGGGCTCCATATTGTTCTTGTCATATACGCTGGTGCATGTGACTGGTGGCTCCGTGGGTCCCCTGAGCCCCATACACCTGCGCATGTAACAAGAAACACAATCAAATGGGGTACCAATTCCTACATGTAGGACACCGATAGGGCTCCCTGAGCCCCTCTCCCATGCACCCAAATGGGGTACCAGTTCCTACAGGTAGGGCTCCATGTTGTTCTTGTCATATGCGCTGGTGCATGTGACTGGTGGCTCCGTGGGCCCCCTGAGCCCCATACACCTGCACATGTAACAACAAAACACAACCAATTGGGGTACCAATTCCTACATGTAGGACACCGATAGGGCTCCCTGAGCCCCTCTCCCATGCACCCAAATGGGGGTACCAGTTCCTACAGGTAGGGCTCCATGTTGTTCTTGTCATATGCGCTGGTGCATGTGACTGATGGCTCCGTGGGCCCCCTGAGCCCCATACACCTGCACATGTAACAACAAACACAACCAAATGGGGTACCAATTCCTACATGTAGGACACCGATAGGGCTCCCTGAGCCCCTCTCCCATGCCCCCCAAATGGGGTACCAGTTCCCACAGCAGGATACTGTAAGCGGGGCCCCCCGGCCGGCCTCCTGGAACCCCCTCCTGCAGCCCTCCCTGGAACCATTACACATGGCAACATCGCACAGCCCCTTGACAGATGCGCGCGCGCGCGCGCAAACTTCACATCTGTCAACTGTCACACAGTGTTGCCACACCTAACACACACACAATGTTGCCACTTCATACAACGCTCTCATTGGTCCAAATTTCTATGACGTAGAGCCACGCCCAAATGCTGGGCTGTGATTGGCCATTAATGTGGTAACCACCTAGTTACACTACTTGATCCTTTCCAAACTAAATTACAGAAGTTTCATAATGACTCCGCAAAAAAATTCTATAAGAATAAGCTTGACACTATTCAAAATCAGGCGCTTAGACTCTCTACCGGTGCCTTCCGCACCTCTCCTACCCTTCAGTGTATTTCATCTACTTCCCTTCTTTCCCTTTCTTGATTGCGCGCTCTTTTACTCCTCTATACCAGGGCTTCATTTAAAACTTCATTAAGGCGCTCATTACTTGTAAATCGATCCAACTCTGTTCTTCCTCCCGATTCCATAGCAGCCAGAATAAAATCATTCTTTCTTTTCAATTCCACGAATCTTCTAAATGTCCAATGTTTCCTCCATGGACCTCCACACCTCCATCCATTAACCTCTCTCTTCTCAAATACGATAAAAAAACAAGTTACTGATCGACTTATACGGAATTCCTTTTTCACAATAATAACAGAAAAGTATAGAGACTTTTTCCAAATCTACATGAATGGGGCAAGATCATCCTCAGGTGTTGGTAC
>JAHKBH010000862.1:0-11000 GCA_019049505.1 Pachyrhynchus sulphureomaculatus
ATGTGGAACTGTGCGTAAAGGAAGGAAATATTATCCAGAGCTCAAAGTGGATAAACACATGAAAAGGGGCGACATAGATTGGAGAGTTTTTACAGATGGATTAGCAGCACTGAAGTGGATGGATCGAAGAACCGTTTTGTTTTTAGGAAACTATCATGACCCATCCATCATGGAAGTTGTCCCTAGAAAACAGAAAAATGGCAATACAGAAGAAATCCCATGTCCTGTTATGGTCAAACATTATAATAAACATATGAGATACGTAGATCGATTTGACATGCTGAAAAGTATCTATGAAATCGATCGAAAAGCCCACGAGTGGTGGCACCGCATTTTTTTTTACTTTGTAGATGTTTGTGTTGTGAACGCGTTCATTTTATTTCATAGAAGTGACTCACGATGTATTACATTAAAACAATTTCGTGTATCGGTTGCTCGAGGATTAAATGGTGCCGTTAATTCGATTTCAAAAAAAAGAAGATCAACAGAACAAGCACCTAACAAATACAAAAAATCATTCCCACTGAGGTACGTCATGATCGTGCTGCACATATGCCTCTTAGATGTTGATCTCTCAGATTTGCTCATTGTAGCACAGCGAAGCATGTGCATCGAACGACCTGGAAATGTTCAACCTGTGATGTTGGTCTCTGCCTCAATAAGGAGAGAAATTGCTTCTTTAAATTTCACGAAAATTAGTTTTGAGTGCCTTAATTCCTAGTGGTTAGTGCTAGAAAAACCACATCCTGTAGGATAATCCAGGATATTTTTTTACGTGAAATGAACTTTTACTTTGTTTTTGATGTTGGTTGAATACATTTTTTCAAAAAAAAATTCTTCATATCTTTTATTTTTTTTTTTTTCTCCGGCCTCAAAGGGTTAAAGGTTTTTCGGTAAGATGTTAATTGCTGATGAGTTTATTATGCCCTTGTATTATTACACATTTCGGACGTTGCTGGGAAGATTAAGGGCATCATCTTTTTTTGTTAAGGTACATTTTTCTCGTTTTTTCGATGACTTCTTGAACGATTCTTGTTTTGCCAGGGTGGTTGTTTTGGCAAACTGTTAACTGCAAACTGTCGCTAGCTGATTTTGTAGATGATTATAGTTTGTGAACAGATGCTCAGTTCTGTGTTTTTCGAGAGCCTTTGCAGATATCCTTCTAGCGGTTTTAGGGGCTGTGTTAGGCTTTCGTTGGCAATTGCCACATAGAAAGCTGTATACGTCCTAATTTTTCCTATCTTCATTTTGTCCTTTAGTTTTCCTCAAAAGTCGTTGATCTTATTGTTTTGTGTGGTTTGTAGGACACTGGATATATTATATTTTCGTAGAAGTCGTCTGTTGATTCCTCTATATGTTTGTTTTTCTAGAAGTTTCTAAGATTTTGCCTCGTTATGCAGTCTTACTGTGTTATTTTTTTCAATTGTCTGTGTACTGTATCACTTTGTTTTTTTTTTTTGAGTGTTTTTGGTGACATTAGGGCAGCCAAGTGCCGTAGCCAGGTTCAAGGGTGCGCGGGTGATATATGGATATAAGAACTGTTTCTCTAGGAGAAAAGAGGTCCAAACTTAAAAAATAAACGAGGGAGAGGACGTCATTAGACAAACAAAGAGCAACAAACATTTTTTTCTACAAAACAGAAACCCTAACTACCAATGGAACTCTAAAAACTTACACTAAATTTAAAAATCGATAGGATGAATAATATATCAATAAATAAAAAAAGTTTCTTTTCTAAAGGGATTGTATTTTCTACATTCCTGAGGGATTAATGAGACATTACGGCCTGGCCCTGACCACCCCTTTGCTATCCCACAGTAGAGGCGATAAACAGGGAGGAAAGCACTGAATAAAAACAAATGTTTTAAAATTTGTACTTACACCTTTACAACGCGTTTTAATTCGAATTTATAATTGGTTTCTCACAAACTAAAATAACAACAGATAGAGAGCCGCTCTGTCTGTATTGGTGAGAGATGCTCACCCACTTATCATGATATGATTTGTTGTGAATTGCCTATTGTAGTAAAAAAAAATGGGGAGAAAAACGTAACCAAAAAACTAAACCATCAGTCAGATTACTAAAAGTAAAGTGTTAATAATAATAATCTTTGTTTTTCAAACTATAACAGGTCTACTGGAATGGACACAAAATGGGAAATGTTTTCGATATTATTATATATATTGTTTCTTTGGTAGATTAATTCTAAAGATTTTAAAATTATTAACAGAAAATAAAGAAGAAAATATTTTTAGCGATGTAAATAATGGATATGTAAGGTCTGGAGGGGAGGCAAGTGGAACCCAGGTTTGAATTGTCATATGTTATTATCTAATGTTTATGTAGGATATTTTTTGTTCTGCATAAAAGGTATACACATTCTCTTTGACTTAAATTTGGTTTTAAACGATTACTAAATAAAATAAATTCATAAAAATTTTAATTTTAGGGGCTAGAATCATCCAAATACTTCTTATTTAATATAAATAGGCTCAGTAACTTGATCAATATTCGGCACACGAAGTTAAGTCATGAACAAAATTAATGGTACCTGCCAGAAACCTAAATTTCGAAAATTTTTTTTCTGATATTTTTAAATTTTTTCTATTAGCTAGTAAGCTAAGCTGTGTTTAATTTTTATATAACTTAAACTCAAAGTTTCTCTTTTAGGACGGTGAAATGGGAATAAAATTTATTATTTGAAATATGAATGCGATCTGAGGCATTTCATCTTAAGACAGCGGTAAAAAATTATATAATAATTAAGGTATGTTAATAAACCTCAAAATTCCATTGAAGCTAAATGGCATTACCTGTGAATACCGTAATGCTTTCTATTAAAGCCAATAATTTTTTCCAGTCTTGGCAAATATCTGAGTTGACAGGGGAAGAAGAAGATTGTTCATATCGTTTACCTCCCCTGGGCTAAGAGAGGTATCATATTCGTGAATAAATTAACAATCCAAAATATTTTGCATTTCTGAGCTTCACATCTCTAATCACAGAAAAAACAGTTTTCGATTCAATTAAATAAAAAACAATAATAAAAAGTTATAAATCTGTATCAGAAACCATCATTTGCGTACGTAAATAATATCTAGTTCCGTTTCTATTAAGCTCAAATTATTTTTTAACCCTTTGAGGACAAGTGTGTTACCACTGATAACCACACCTTTTTAAAAATTATATTGTAGCTTTCCTACCACCAATTCCCTTTCCTACCAACCGTTTTTCTCCAGTAAACCACGATTGTTAAATTGTTTGCCCTAACGTATCACAAGCATTTTCAAACAGTCTAATCAAACCCTAGCAGGCTTAGGGTTTGAAATGTCCATCCCAGCGTTTAGTTGCTTTACATTTGTAATTGCACGGTACTGTAGGTAGTTGTGTTGTGGAGCTTGCAGTACCAATTTGTAGGCTGTTTATTTTTTCTTATAGCTCTTGGTTATTCTATCTTATAAAAAATGTCCGGTAAGTACTTAAGATATATCTATTTACTACATATGGAATATATAATCAAAGTGCAATTTTTTGTTTTTTGCTAAAGTTTAATAAATAGATTTATTTGTGGTGGTTACAAATGCTAAACCACTAGGACTATATGTTTTTTTTTTAGTGAAAGTTTTTTTTTTTTAAGTGACGCGTATTTGCTATTACTATTATGCAATAATTTTTCTAATTTTTGTTTGATCATTTTTTTAACAGGTTCCAAAAAAAAATGTTGGTCTTTTGGCGAACTTGAGCAATGAGCAATAGCACAGATGTTTTCGCGATTTTTGGATGAAATTCCAGTGACTGTGAGTCCATTGCATCAGATGTGGAGAGTACTATGGACAACGAAGCCCCATAGATTATTACTTTATATGAAGGAGGGATGAACTTTTTGATATAGAAAGATATTCCATTCATTTTCGAAGATAATGAGCAAGCGAAAGTCACTAAAGAATGGGACAGTGAGGATGAGTTACCGTTAGAAGTAATTCGTAAGAAGAACTTAGAAAAAAATCAGTTGTTTGGACATATGATGTACTCATGCAACACGCGTAAAACCAATTTGTGTCTCAGGCAGGGCCTAATGTTCCTGACAACGTTGAAACTCCTACCGATATGTTTTTGTATTTGTTTTCCGGATTGTTTCATATCTGAAATTGTTTTTCAGACAAATTTGTATGCCTTACAAAAAAATGGTGGCAGCAACTACTTTATTCCCAACCACCAACAAAGAAAATAAAATCATTTTTTGGGTGTAAAACTTGCTAATGAGCTTGAAAAAAATGCCAAGTTATTAGAGACTACTGGTCCTCGAGAGAAGAACTTAGGGATTATTTTATAAGTTCTGTTTTATCTCGTGACAGATTCACCTGGCTTCTAAGTAATCTTCACGTAAAATGATAACTCAGTACAGTCAAAAAAAGGTGAGGCCAATTATGATAAATTGTACAAAATCCAGGCCATTACTTTCTAAATTGACACAAACTCTTGGCTCTGCTTTGAATCCTGGTGAATTTCAATCAGTCGATGAATCTATGATCAAATTCAAGGGGAGAAGTAGTCTTCGCCAGTATATGCCAATGAAGCCCACCACGAAACGAGGCTACAAGGTATGGATTCGGGCTGATTCTACTGGATTTGTATCTGAGAGTTCCAAATTTATACGGGGAAGTTGATCAGTCAGTTGAGAAAAATTGGGACATCGCGTAGAAAAGATCTAACAAGGGCTTTAGTTGGCAAGCACCACAAAGTATTCTTCGACAATTTTTTCAACTCTGTAGAATTGCAAAGAGACATGTTAGCTGATGGCATCTATGCATGTGGAACTGTGCGTAAAGGAAGGAAATATTATACAGAGCTCAAAGTGGATAAACACATGAAAAGGGGCGACATAGATTGGAGAGTTTCTACAGATGGATTAGCAGCACTGAAGTGGATGGATCGAAGAACCGTTTTGTTTTTAGGAAACTATCATGACCATCCATCATGGAAGTTGTCTCTAGAAAAACAGAAAAATGTCAATACAGAAGAAATCCCATGCACCTGTTATGGTCAAACATTATAATAAAATATGGGATACGTAGATCGATTTGACATGCTGAAAAGTAATCTATGAAATCGATCGAAAAGCCCACAAGTGGTGGCACCGCATTTTTTTTTTTTTTTTTTTTTTTTTTTTACTTTGTAGATGTTTGTGTTGTGAGCGCGTTCATTTTATTTCAAAATAGAAGTGACTCACGATGTATTACATTGAAACGATTTCGTGTATCGGTTGCATCGAGGATTAATTGGGTGCCGTTAATTCGATTTCAAAAAAAAGAAGATCAGCAGAACAAGCACCTAACAAATACAAAAAAAATCGTTCCCACCGAGGTACGTCATGATCGTGCTGCAACATATGCCTCTTAGATGTGGATCTCTCAGATGTGCTCATTGTAGCACAGCGAAGCATGTGCATCGAACGACCTGGAAATGTTCAACCTGTGATGTTGGTCTCTGCCTCAATAAGGAGAGAAATTGCTTCTTTAAATTTCACGAAAATTAGTTTTGAGTGCCTTAATTCCTAGTGGTTAGTGCTAGAAACCACATCCTGCAGGATAATCCAGGATATTTTTTTACGTGAAATGAACTTTTACTTTGTTTTTGATGTTGTTGAATACATTTTTTCAAAAAAATTCTTCATATCTTTTATTTTTTTTTCTCCGGTCTCAAAGGGTTAATGAGTACAAAAAGGAGACTCTCAATTTAATAAGTATGTATGTAATATTGTGCAGGTGTAACATGTACATGAACCTATATACGCATTTTTTAATAGACACATAAAAGTTCGCGAAGGATATGTATGTTTGGTCCTTAAATAAATACACCTACTGGACGGATTTATTGATTTTTGTATTTTTTTCTGATATTGTTTAAGTTTTAGTGAAAAAAATCAATTCAATACAGTCTGTCAAGTAAGATTGTGACGGCTCCTGCTTTGGAATTTGACATCATGAGCACGAAGATGTTGTCGAATGGTTTCATGGAACACACGCAAACCCGATTGTCTTAATTTTGCTGCTACTTGACGTAGCGTCAATTTCAGGTTCCGTGAAAACGAAGACACGATTAGTTTTTTCAACTTTCGGAGTGGCTTTGCCTACCGAGCCACGTTTTTGGTAAGTCATCTACATTTTTCATTTCATTTAAAACGATTTACCCACTTTTTCAAAAGCGGTACCGACTTTTTTTAAATATATTTTGCAGCCGCGGAATGTGTGTTTTAGGCCCCTTTGGATTGAGAAGAAAGAAAGACTGCCTCTA
The DNA here is from genome assembly GCA_019049505.1 of Pachyrhynchus sulphureomaculatus. NCBI lineage: Eukaryota > Metazoa > Arthropoda > Insecta > Coleoptera > Curculionidae > Pachyrhynchus > Pachyrhynchus sulphureomaculatus. The sequence goes on from JAHKBH010000862.1 coordinate 6,296, forward strand.
ACCGGACGCGTAAACAAGTGACATTTGGATGTTATATGATTTCGACGAAAGTTCGAAATCGAGTGATACTTTTACTAAAATGCGTCGTAGACAAAGGTTCCGTCTACCGATTTTTTTAGTTGAACCGCTAGAATCGCATCTACTAAAAATGAATTAATCGCGGACAAGTTCTTGCTTGACAGACTGTAGTTCAAAAGTTATATTTATATATAACCAACATACGTAGGGGATTTACAGATGGAGATATTTGTTCTTCTGACTTGATAGTCGCAGACATTTTGTCAGAGTCTCATTTGTATTATCAATGCGTACTGGTCTGGAATTGACCGTAAACTAAACAACTAAGATGTACGTACTTTCTATATACTGTCAGGACAGGATTTTTAGTGCTGATTTGTCGGTGTTGGCCCTCTCTGGGCTGACTTGGAAGGGATATATTCGGTAAGATGTTAATTGCTGGTGGACTTTATGCCTTGTATTATATACATTTTGACGTTTCTGGAAGATTAAGGGCATCGTCTTTTTTGTTAAAGGTACCATTTTTCCTCGTTTTTGATGACTTTCTTGAAATGATTCTTGTTTTGCAGTGTGTTTGTTATGTAACTGTTAACTGCAACTGTCGCTAGCTGATTTTGTAGATGATATAGTTTGTTACAGATGCTCAGTTTTGTGTTTATCGAGCCTTGCAGATATCCCTTCTCGCGGTTTTAGGCCTGTGTACGCCTTCGTTGCAATTGCCACATAGAAAGCTGTATACGTCCTAATTTTCTAGCTTCCATTTTTTCCTTTAGGTTTTCTAAGTGTTTTGATCTTATTGTTGTTTTGGTGTGGTTTGTAGGCACTGGATATAATATATTTTCGTAGAAGTCGTCTCTAATTGTTTGTTTTCTGGTAGTTTCTAAGGATTTTGCTGGTTGCAGTCTTACTGTGTTATTTTTTCAAATGGGTCTGAGTACTGTTATGCACTTAGAGTGTAATTTGTGGCATTCTGGGGAGCAGTGGCATTAGCCAGGTTTCAAGGTGTGCTGGGGTATATGGGTTACAAGAACTGTTTTCTAAGGAAAAAAGAGATCACTAAACGAGGAATAGAGAGGACGTCAATCGACAAATAAAGAGCACAAACATGTTTTTCTACAGAACAGAAACCCTACCTCCAATGGAACTCTAAAAACTTATACTCAATTTAAAAATCGATAGGAATGAATAATATATCAATCAATAAAAAAAAGTCCCTATTGTAAAGGGGGGTGTATTCTACATCCTGAGGGGTTTTAAAGAAAACATATAACCTGCCTGATCACCCCCTCTGCTAATCCCACAGTAGAGGCGATAAAAACGGAGGGAAAGTACATGCACGAATAGGAAAGTAGCGCTACAGAGAGAAAGTGAGAGCTTTGATATGTAGTGCCAGATATAGCACACGACTAATACTGATTCTTGCTCTACATATTAAGACTATTTTTTTCTCTGTGTGCTAGTTTCAGATTCGGGATCTTCCTTTTTTTTATTTTTTGTCGCATCCCTTATCAGGGATCATTTTCGTAAATTCCTTACTTTTTTACTCAATAAAAATAAAATTTATATATGCACCTCATCTACTACAAGAACCGATGGTAAAAACAAAATAAAATAACTGGTCAAGTGCAAGTTGAACTTGCGCAATTAGTGTTCCGTACGTTGATTGCTTTTAAAATTAAAAAAATGTCGTAACGGAAGTATAAAAATGATCATGACCTTCACAAAACACACCCCAAATGAGTTTTTCAACAAAAAATTTGTTCCAATCTTTACTGAAAATTGATGACCTTGAAATTTCTGTTTTTTTTTTTATATACCAGATAAATTATTAAAGTGATAAATTTTCGTTCAATCTACACCCCATGGAGAACATAGTTCCAGATTTTTTTTTCAAATTTTTTTGGTAAGGACTTTTCGAGATAAGGCGGGTGGACAGCGATTTATCGCGATTTTTTAAAAATAATACTACCAGAAAAGTGCGCGCAAGTATTACATTATACATATATTTTTACTCGTGTTTTCACAAGCTTTCATTTGACACCACACTCGATTACCTAGTAAAAAACTTTTTTTTTCACTTTCGATTTTCACCCCCCACAACTAAACCCTTAAGTCAAAATTTAACTTTTAAAACTACACGGTTCTGATGAGGCTATCAATTCCTATATTATGACCAAATTTCAACTTTCCATGACAAATAGTTTCGGAGAAAATCGGGTGTGACAGACGGACAGACAGACGGGTAGACAGACACCGAAGGCATCTTATAAGTGTTCCGTACGGAACACTAAAAAAACATTAACAAAAAATAAAACTTACGAAAAGTATGAAATTGTATCTTCTCTTAATCTTAAAAAGATAGTACTAACTGCTCATAAAAGAAAATATAATTGGAAAAAGAAATCATCGCTGTTGTCACTTTAAACGAAAAATACAAGAATATTATACGTAAACACACAAAACTAAGCTAAACGTTTGAAGTTGGCATAAGTGTCACACTTCAAAGTATGTTTTACTTCAACACGAACTAACTACTAGATATTTTTTTTGAGATTGGCATTACACAACAAATATGTTTAACCTCAAATTACAAGTAAATTACAAATTTTGGGACACTGTATATATACGCATCAATCTTGTAATAACTGATACCTTATCGTTAATTATAACACCTACAGTAAGACTACTTTGAATATTTATCAACAATTGATGTATTATTTTTTGTCAATCTGTTTACCACAATAATACACATCGATTTTAAATTTTATAATATATAACACCTGATGAGGGGAAAGAACCTGTAGACTTCGAGCGACATCTGTTCAAAGTAAGGAGATAATAATGAGGTGGGAGAATTTTATAGGTAGTGATGGATTTTCGTGGTTTCTGGTTGCGATAATGAACTAATTATGAACATTTATTTACTGTATAATATATAGGAGAGGTTTGAAAGGAGTAATTTTTATCACTACAGAGTGACCTAAAAAAATAACATGATTTTATTCTCTACTACAAATTTTCTTTTTTGAATCTCACTCAGTTTATTACCGACCGGGCCCTTATGCATACATGCATACATACATACATACATACTTACATATATATATATATATATATATATATATATATATATATATATATACACTCGAGGAATTTGGTATGTCGGTTCAGTGTATAGAGATTAACATACATAAATACTATTGAAATTGAGGATCTCCTTTTTTTAAAATGGGTTTAAAAAGAAAAATGTCAATGATGAGAAGCTTTCTTAGTGTTTGTACGTTCTTTTTTATAATTCTCTTATTTTAAATTCAACATTGGCAAAAATACTTCTTTTGCACAAACATTTCATTATTCAAATTAATACATATTTTTTTCACAAAAGTGTCGTTCGTTCAGGCAATCTCGATAAGGATTACCGCGAAGAATAGAAACCTTTATAATTTTATTGAAACGACATTGAAAAAAGGAAGAAAATAGGAAATAAAATTGATGAAACATAAAAAAAAAAAAACATTTTAAAGCAGCAGATCTCAGAAATAAAGCACATTAAAGAAAGGTCACTTTTCTTTTATTCCATGTCCTGGTTATAAATAATTCCTATTTTACTCGTGCAAGGCGACAAAATGAATTTTTTTCATCATGAAATTTAGGGGCAATAAAATTGAAAGCGGAGTCCGATACACAAGTCTGGAAAATGCAATTCGCATTGGTTTAAGTTTAGGCCCATAAAAATTCTAAGATATTTTGGAATATAATATTAAAAGAGCCTGTCTCCGCAGCTCCGTCCATCTGAACTGCACAAATTGCTTCAATGAACTCATAAAGGATATAAGAAAAGTCATGAAAATCTTTAACACCTATTATTGATCCAAACTAAACTCCTGCTGCCTTTTACCCAAAAGTACGTCCACTAAGAGATGCATAAGGAATTTTCTACGATCCCTTCAAAAGTACTAAGCATACAGGAAATTAATACACTTGACGCTCCGCCATCTTTATCATACTTAATTAACTACGTATTTCTATTTTTTTGCTACAGGTATCTACACTGTTATAATGTTAGTTATTTTGCAATCAGCAATATCTGAAAGAATTGACTGAATTTTTTTGAGAAATAATGCTAAAAATTTAGGACAAATCTAATTTGAAGTTTTGAACTCAATATACTTTTGCTGTCATAGTGATTTATGTCTGTTTTTATTTTTTACCATTCTTACAATAAATAAAGTCAACCATTTAGTATATTGAGTTGAAATGTTTGGTTTTTTCTTTTAGTATAAAAAACTCTCTATTTATTTTACAACTTCAACCAGGGACGTATTGAGGAAATAACTTCACCAATATATTTTATTATTCTTTTTGGGTAAAAAAGCAAGATCTATTTTAAAAAATACTTACAGTTTTATGACTGCAACAGCTGATGCACAACAATTATTAACTCATTAGCCCAGTAGGAGTTCTTTTTGTAACTAAAGTATTTTAGTTTGGACAATAAACACTTTTCAATATAAGAACTAACAAACTGCACTGTAGCAAAACTCACTTTATCATTTACTATTATTAAATTAGTTTATCAACGGTTCCCCTTAAGTAGTTAAGGCCAATCATTGAATTAAAGTTTTGACAGTTGAGTCCTGTAATAATGAGCGAATTTATTGCACGTCAGTGAATTGCATCGCAAGAC
>JAHKBH010000084.1:0-15486 GCA_019049505.1 Pachyrhynchus sulphureomaculatus
ACTATAACTATACTTTTTTTCTGTCCTCTGTAAAAAAAACCATACTCTTCAAAAGAACACTAAGGAATGTTTAAAACACGACCCATAGAGTTTTTTACGTCCGAAGAAAAAATTGACTAGTTATTTATCTCCCCTTTAAACCGAAGTAAATACCGAATTTGACTTTCATGCAACTAACTGAATTCAAGCAATATAGTTCAATATTTACCAATGACATAAAATGATTGATATTATTTATATTTAAAACTGAAGTCTTATATTTCTATTTTGTTCCAAAATGATGAATAAGTTTCCATTAATTTAAACATATACTTAAAAAACTTTTTCCTATGTTCACTTTAAAATTTCTTGGGTAATATAAAATATCAACTGACCCAAATTACAATTGAAGCTTTGTGTTTTTTTGCAACAAATGACAAAAAAATTGAAGCGATTCTTAAAAATTAGTTTCTCAATGTCTCTAGAATTTATAACATTGTTTACATATTCCTTACATATTTGTATAACTTCACTTTGCCGGAGGTATATAACAATTGCAGGGTACTTTTTAATTCCTGTAACGATAAAAACCAATAAAACTTATCAAGTTTTCTAGGAAAATCAAATTATGTCGAAGTTTGGTCTTCTTATCGTCTAACTTTTCAGAAAGAATGTTGTTATTAATTAATATAAACAATAATAAACTATTGCTTAAACAAAAAATAATTCGTTAGTTCTGATATTATTTTCTAAGAAAAGACAACATTTAATTAAAAAAAATATTGCTATTTTTAAAACAGATATATATATATATATATATATATATATAATATATATATATAATATAATATGTACCTATATATATATATATATATATATATATATATATATATATTATATATATATATATATTAATAATTGTCACGAGGATGCCAAAATATACGAAAATGGACTGTCGAACCCTTTATTGCGAGAGTTTCCCTTTCAAGAAATATGTTTTTCATTTTCAAAACTCACTAGAGATTACAAAAAAGGGGCCCTTAATACTATTAAAAGTATATATATATATATATATATATATATATATATATATATATATATATATATATATAATATATATATTATATATACAGAATTGCAAAGTCTCACCAATGCGAATTTTAACATTTAAAAATTCACAGTGAGTGACGATACATAACGGAAAAAAATACTCAGAAAATAGGAACTTATTAATATATTAAAAATAGTATAAAACGTAATGTTCAATATTATAAAACTTTGTCATGGTCCTTATAAAATTAAAAAGACGTAAATAAAGAAAAACCCTAACGCGCACCATGTCTCCATATCACTTGTAGCTTTTTCGGACAAAGAGAACTGCAATGTCGGTCAGAAATTGACTCGAATGTTGATATTAAGGTCGATATAAAACGAACTACTCAAGAAAAATCGACCAAATTAAAAAAAAAAACCTAAAGCAAAAAAAAGAAACACAACAAAACATCAGACGAGACTCCTGTGCTTTAGAGAGAACATATACAAAACAGAATTTAAAAAAATTGGAAACGAGTTAAAGAACGAAGAAACCAAAAGGTCACAAATGAGAAATGCGAATAAAAATACTGGTGGAACATTATAGTGAGATACAACAAATTTTATCTTTGGCTCGTGAAAGTCCAAAATTTAAAAGCATACCTTTCCTCCGTCATTGCTGAAATATGGACTTCGTCAATTTTAGTAATTAATTAAAATTTTTATTACTGGGTTAGAAACTTCCTCACGGTAATTATTAGTAGCAAGTCCTCTGTCGGTTGTGGCCTCAAACAAATCAAAAATTCCTAAATTTTGGGCTTTCACGAGCTATAGATAGAATTTGTAATATCTGACTGCAATAAATATTTCGAGTTTTTTCCCGTTTGTCGATCCTAGCGAAAGGCCTTGTTCATTTTCATTAAGTGCTAAATATATATATATATATATATTAATATAATATATATATATATATATATATATATATTATATATATATATATTTATATATATATTTAATATATATATATAAATATATATATATATATATATATATATATATAAATATATAAATATATATATATATATATATATATATATATTATATATATATATATATACATATATATATATATATATATATATATATATATATATTATATATATATATATATATATATATATAGATATATATATATAGATTCTCCAAAATTAGAAAAAACATCTAAAGTTGCAGATGGTTTCAAACGAAAGCTTCATGTATGTACTTTCGAATTCTCAATGGCAGAAATAAAAATTTTAAGATAGCGGCGAAGAACGGAATTGATACTTGTAAAATTCACTTAAAAATCTCATGTAATTCGCAAACATGATGCGGTTTCTTATTAAGATTTTCTGCATAAGCGAATCGATCATCACATCCCCATATATTTTTCGACGCTGAAACCGAATCTGAGGTCAAATTTATCCAGTCTTGTCAGAATTCGTCGGTAGCCTCAAAAAAATACGTAAAAATGTCGTAAACCTCTATAACTTAGCAAAGTAAAAAATGGAAACATTATATACCCATTCTGACGAGATTGGGTAATTTTGACCTCAAATGCGATTGTAGCGTCGAAAAATACATAGGATATCATGATCGAATGGCTTATTCAGAATATGTTACAATAGAAGTTTTCACGGATGGTGGAATGTAATACATTAAAATTCTGGGTTTCAATCCAGTCGTCTAACAATGAATTTGCACGACGTTTCGCCAAAATCTCATTTGGCATTTCTAAGTGCTGTTGCTGCTGCTACTCGATACTGTGATCTTGCTGTTGCCACTCGAAGCTAAGAGTTAGCTTTCAGCGGCAGTAGCAGCAAGATCACAGTATCGAGTAGCAGCAGCAGAAAGAGCACTTGAAAATGCCAAATGGTGAAACATCGTGCAAATTCATATTAGGTGAACGGATTGAAACCCGGAATTTTAATGTAATATATATTATATATATATATATATATATATATATATATATATATATATAAATATATATATATATATATACATATATTGTAACATTGGAACTTGCCCGCACGTTGTGGTGTCATTTTTGTAACCTGCAAAACTGTCTCAGTTTGAGGCATCTTTTTTTGTACCCTGTGAGAAGTTGTTTGTCCCACGCTTGAGCGCAATTTTGTTGCCTATGAAAAAGTGTTTAATTGCGCCCCACGTACACTGCGTCATTTTGTACCGTTTGAATATTGGACGTCCCCAAGCTTGAGCACAATTTTCTTGCAGGCCCCGCTTTAATTTCTGATAATGAATTGAGTGAATCCTGATTTTAAAAGAACTAAAGAAATTAAACACACACTAGCTCAGTTTTTCCTTGGTAGAAAGATATGGGTAAGAGATAATTTTTGTACGTCTTTTTGGAATTTTTTTTCTATTTTTAAAAAGCTTCAGTTGTACAAGTTTTTTGGGCACCATTCATTTTAAAATAGAAAGGATTCTAACTTCAGTTAAAAAAATGAAAAAATACTGAAGGGTTTTATGGGTATTACTAAAAAGAATTAGTCTAGTACAACTTATCCCGAAAAGAAAAAATAGGTATTCAGTGAGACACTAGCTTTAATCAACAAAAAGAAAATTTATTCATGTTTTTAAAAATAAAAAGTTCTAACCTTTGCAGTTCTACAAAAAAAATTCTAGCCTAACTAGTAGTTATTACATTTAAATTCTGAACTATGACTACCCCCGAAGACGGAAAATAGTGCTTTTCACTTCACTTTTTAGTCAGTTTTAAATTGCTGTTAAGGCACTACTCAGGGATAGGTCTATTGACGGATGTTTTGGTAACTTACTGTTCTTATTCCGGCTTTGATGGAATACGAACCGATTTCACACTTTTCTAGCAAACACTTAGAGAGCCCACTACGGCTTTTCGTTAAGAAACTGGTGCTTTACTTAGCTCGCATGATGGTTGTTATGAGCCTTTGCTGTAGCTCAATCGAAGGAAGCCTACTTGGCGGCTCCGATGAAATTAGCCTCGCCTACTCGGCGGCTGGATGGAAATTAGCCAAGACAGTCGTTTTCTCGGACCCTTAAATAAACCGTGCAAACTCTGCCGGTAATATGGCGACGCCGGAACCAAAACTGCGGATACACACATTTCACCAATCGCGGCGTAGCGGTAGATTCGGTCAGGAACCCGCACTGCACAGTATATACCGAACGTCTTGGAATCTCTGTTTAATATACCGTTCGATACAAAGATGAAAATAAGTACAATTTGAAGTGAAAAATCAGTAACATTACATGGTCTTAAAATCTAGGAAAAAATGAATGTTACATTTACCCCCTTCCAAAAAGAAATAGACTACACTAGTCTATTAAACTTAGGCTACTTATGAAAAGGTACAAAGTGGTACACTATCACTTAATACTAAGGTCAGAACTTAAAACAAAAGTACAGACTTCGGACCTTACTCTAGACTTAATTCAATTAAGCACTAATATTAAGTACAATGAAAACCAAATGAAAATCTTTGCATGATCACAAGAATCTTATAACTAGACTTAACTTAATTAGACACTAAGGTTAAGTACATCAAAAAGTAAATAAAAATCCTTGCATGGACATAAGAAATACCTGTTCAAAGTAAACAATCGCGGTCTTCTTATATAAAAGAATCAGCTCTGTTATTGTTACCAAAACAAAAAAAATATAACTTTGTCTAGACTCTTGTCTAAATCAAAAAAGTGAACTGAAACAAAGTATGAACACCCCCCTTAAAATATTTTAAGGATTGTCTGAAAATTTTCTATTTCAGCAAAAGAAATTTAATAAAAATTCTTAAATAAAGAAAAATAAAAAACTGATTCTAGTGCAAAACACTTACACTAAAAGAAAAAGTCTTGTCATAGACCATTTCGCACAAAGCCAAAAAAAAGGACCCCCCATATCTGGATAAATATCCAGAAAACGCTCGGGGAAAAAATCGCCATCCATGCTCTAGCTCATCGCTAAGAGAAACATTCTAAATCTAGTATCACTACTAGTCGCACTCGGAAAATAATCGCACTCTATCGCGCAATGTCGACGTCCTAAAGACATCTAGACATGCTAAAATCGCTAGGGGAAAACGCTCTAGTTGATCGCCAGAAAACACGTCAGCTTATCGCCAACAAAACACTCTGGTATAATCGCCAGAAAAAAACTCGGCTCCTCGCCAAGAAAACACTCGGTAAATAGTCCTCGACTACACAAAGCCTGCGTTCTAAAAGAACAATCTCGCCATTAACATAGTGAGCAGCTATAAAAGCTAACAATACCACTATAGGCACAGTGAATAGCTATAAAAGCTAAAATTCACTCTAAACACAGTGAATAGCTATAAAAGCTAAAATTCACCAAACTGAATGATCCTGCTTCAAAAAGCAATGTTCACTAAGAACAGAATGATTAGTCTGCGCACAACTAACATTCAAGGAAACATTCCCAAATAAACTATATGAGGACAGCAAGTCTCGAAATAGGACCTCCCTAAAGTCATAATCCTATATGGGAGTCCATAAACAAAACGACTCAAAATCACACATTTTGAGCACATGCCCTCAGGCAACCAATAACACACACCGAAATATATACAGAAATATATACAGAAATATGTACAGAAATACATACAGGAGTTCAAATCCCAAACTCTTGGTTATGATAACTCCATACTGAGCTTGGTGAAAGCTCTTAGCAAAAGCTAATCAAATCTTCGGCACATCGCACCAAAGTGACAAATCTGCCTAGAAACATGAGCCAGCAAAAAAAAACGCCCTCCATCATTCTTCAGGGTGGCTACACAGAGATATTAAATTTAACCAGCATTGCGCTTCTCCAAGTTGCATGAAAAACCCTCGTGTACTGGTCTCGCCCTAGAACAACAACGAAAAACATTCAATCCATCCCACATAACAGGAGACAAACACCTCACCACGATATACTGAAAGGTGGAGACAATAATATCCGGAAATGGTGACCCTGGTGTCCACCAACAAAAGGGAGTAGATTATAGCATCCACTAAACTGAAACGGTGTCTACCACACCACCATAAGTCAAAAAAAATTTAATCAATAGGGTGTTCCGAAACACACTACTGCCAACAGCCTGTCACCACTAATGGGCTAGTTGGAGCTGAGGTCGACTACAGTAGCTAGGCTCTCCTTTGGTTCAAATAGAAATAACCATTGGGTAACAAAATCCCTAAAGGTCTCAAAGGTCAAACGTTCACCCCCCATAGACTACCCTTCCAATCAGTCTGTTCCTCAGGAAGACTAACTCCCTGCCAAACGTCGTAACGGCATCTGTTAGCACCCGGTGCATCACAGCCTGTTAAAAACAGATAACTCATGGGATACAACCTAAAAGGTTTACAAGGTTGACTTAACCAAGCTTCTAACGAAATTTTTAAAAAAAAACGAAAATGAGCTTAAAAAGCTACATGAAGCAAAAATTTCTCAAATTTTTGGTGGCAACGCAACAAAACTTTTGAAGACGACAAGAGCTTTTCCAGCTTAATCAGAAACAAGAAGAAAACATCGTCGACAGCTAAAATATTCGATCATGGTGTTAATCGTCTCCTAGACAATAGCCTCTAGAAGAAACTGCTACAGGTATCAGGCATAAACCGTTTTCTGTCAGCCCAAACTTCTAGATTACCTCTTGGAAATCTAAAAATTCGGTTAGGAATCTTCCTTCACTGCGCTTAGCCACTCTTGACAAGGTTCTCATCTCGGTATCAGATTTTGATCATTTGAATATTTTCTTTTGTGAAACGACTGTCTTACTCTGCTCTCACCTCCTGTAAATGATCAGCCTTTAGTTCTCCTGCAGAACTTCAATTTTCTATCAATCTGATAGTAGACCGAAAAAACTCAACATACGCCTATGAGTCCATGCAAAAAATTTTTTTAAAAAAAATTAGTGACTCAAAGGTAAACGTTTAAACGGCTCTGAAAAAAAATAGAAAATACCTCAGTTTGTCAATTCAGAAGAAGATCTAAATCATCAAATAATCCAAGTCTTAGACTTACAGGATAAACCCAAAATCAATTTACTCTTAATTGCACCCAACATATACCACTAAGGTAATAGAAATACACCCACTCGGGTAACAAACTTTGAAATTGCTCATAAAAATTTTGACTCTACATCACACTACACCGAGCTACATCTTGCGCTTGTCCTAACTCAAGATCACCTTGGATTGCCTCTAATCAAAATTTCGCTTCCAAGTGTCAAGAACTGGATATTATTTGGGGTCATAAGCAAATCAAATCCCGCGACCACCGACATACCAGTCTTATGATATATCCTGAGTGTGACTCTTTCGCAAGCTCGCAACAGCTGAGTCGATGCTAAACATCAACTACAATCAACCTAAGTTTGGATATGATCAGTACCCAAAACCTTAGCATTAAACAATAAAAGTAAGCTATTCTCTGCTCAACTTTTATAAACAGTCAAAAAAAAAAACGAGGTCGTCACCTCTACAGAGCAACATCAAAAAAAAAATAAAGTAAAGCAATTAAGATAATGTAAATATAAATTATTCTTCTTCTGACAAACTTTCACTAGGGTTAGGTTCATTGAATGGTTTTTTAAGTCTTTAATATGCCATCGTCCTATTTTAGTCCCATCTAAATTAACTAAACCATAAACTAAATCTGAAATCTTTTCTCTAATCACGCAAATGCACATACTTAGGTACCAACTTAGATGTGAATTTATTATCTGCTGCACTGGAAAGAATTTTATTTTTTTCGCCAAACGTGATCACCTATATTAAAGGCAAAATCCCTTTTCCTAAGGTTGGTAAGACTTACTGTTCCGTTCATAAGCCTTATGTATCCTACTACGCACGTCGGTGAAAATATCTTTCAAACCCTTTAAATTTTCGGCGTACTCACCCCTGTTACCCGGAATTATTTCGCTGTCAACATTGACATCCAAATCTAAGTTTTTATAATATGATCCAGATAGAGGTATATGTCTGCCGTAAACTAAGAAAGACGGTGTGAACCCTGTTACTTCGTGTCTTGCGGTATTTATCGCTTGTTGGATTTTGGAAATATTGCCATCCCAAGTGTCATGTGAATCCACGTAACTTCTTAAAGCGGTCCCCGACTGTTCGGTTATTACGTTTCCACAAAATTACATTGGGGAGAGTACACGGGATTAAAACGGATTTAAAAAACCATAAGTTTCACTATTAAGCTCTTAAAAAACTCTTAGAGGTAAACTGAGAGTACCGTTATCGCATATTAAGAGCGATGGGACCCCGTGGAATTAGAAAGAACATTTATTTTCCAAAATTCCTCTATATATCCAGCTTTAGAGCTTTTCAAAGGAAATAGCATGGTATACTTTGTAAACCAGCAAGAAACCACGAGAAGCCATTTATTTTCCCTTTTTTTGAACGTGGGAATGGGCCTACTAGATCAGCTGCTATGACTTGAAAAGGGTAATTAACCGTTTTCCTCTTTTCCCCATCAGTCCCATAGGTAGTGCATTTGGAGATTTCTGCGCTCCACATCCTTCACAAGTCCTCACAAACTTTACGATGTCAAAACGCATTTTTGGCCAATAATACTGTTCCTGAACCCTGTGAAGAGTTTTATAAAAGCCAAAATGACCAGAAGTAGGAGGAGTGTGACACATGTCTATAATTTCCTCTCTCTGTGGTTTAGGAACTAGTATTTTCCACTCGGGTACATTAACTTTTAAAGGCAACTGGTTTGGGATAAATTTGTACACGAAATCGTTTTCCACTTTCCCACTGCGGAAAATTTTCAGGAAATTCTTTGATTTTGCTGCCGTAAATTGTCGTACCATGGATCAATGCGATCTATATCAACTGTATCAATTCTTACGCCAATCTGTGCATTAAGACTGTTTTCGTCCACTGTATGATCTGGGATTCTTGACAAAAGCGTCAGGAATAACATTGTGGACTCCTTTCCTATGAATTTAAATTAAATGTGTGTTGTCTCAGCCTAATCGCCCAACGCGCTAGTTTGCCACTAGGGTTTTTAATTGAATTAAGCCACAAATAAACTATAATGATCTGTTATGACCGTGAAAGGAACACCTTCTATGTAAGGTCGAAACTTTTCGATGTTAAAGAGTACTGCTAAACATTCTTTTTCAACAACCGAATAGTTACGTTCAGCCTTTGATAAAGTTCTACTGGCATACGCTATCACTCTTTCCTCACCATTGATTTTCTGTGTTAGGGACGCCCCCCTAAACCGGTATTAGAAGCATCACTAGAAATATAAAACTGTTGGGAAAAATCTGGTTGGGATAAAATGGGAGCTGAAACCAATAGCTCTTCCAATCTTTATAAAAGATTTCTTCGGCTGCCTTTGTCCAATCTATCGATTGTCCTTTTTTTTTCGTCCTTTCAAAAGATGATTAATAGGCGACAACAAGGTAGAAAAATTCTCGATAAAACGTCTATACCATGAACACATTACCTATACGAAACGCTTAACTTCCGTAGTATTAATAGGTCTCGCATAATTTAAACCATGCTTGCTACTTTATCCGGGTTCGGTACGCAAGGAATTTGAGCCTACAATATAGCCTAAAAAACTTTAGAGAAGTTTTGAAAAAAATCACATTTGCTCAAATTTATCGTCAGTTCCGGCCTCTTTCAATTTATTCTTTTTACTTCTTTAAGTAAGCGAATATTGCGATTCGAAGTCTTCCGATGTTACTAAAATATCATCGAGATAGGTAAAAATATGTGGCTCATATTTCGGACCAAATATAGCGTCTACTAAACGTTGCTGAGTTTGAGCAGCGTTCTTTAGACCCAAACGGCATAGTGACGAACTGAAATAGACCTCGGCCTACTACTGCAAAAGCGGTCTTTTCCTTAGAGGATTTGTCCAAGGGGAATTTGCCAGAAAAGCCTTTCTAAGATCTATCGAAGATACATACTTAGCATTCCTGAGTGATGTCAAATTCTGTCGATGTTCGGTAATGGGTAGTTATCAAATTTGCTGATCTCGTCTCCTTTGAGCTTTCTTCCGTCATAGCTTAGACGATGTCACTTCGAGTTTCAACATTTCGTCTAACCCCTTATTTAATACTTTTGACATTATACGGAGACATGGCGATGGGCCTGTCTTTACAGGACTGGCATCAGCCGTATCTATAGACATCTGTCGATGTTCGGTAATGGATAGTTATACAATTCTGTTGACCCTCGTTTGCCTCCTGCCGTCATGAGACGCGCTTCGACAATGTCACTCCGAGTATTCAATCATTTCGTTATAACAACTTTATTTTAAGTCTACTTTTATTCCTCCACGAGAATACAACCAACATTCGAATGCTTCACATTTGTCTTTAACAGACGACTCATTAAAACGTTTTCATAGACATGTTGATTTTATTCGTTGGGTCCTTACCTATCTTTCAACTACTTATTATCATTGAAAGAACGACATATTACGTTTTCTGCGTTTAAGCGATCTCCGTCCGCGAGCAAGATCATCTAGGGGTACATAGACGCGAGAAAAAGGTTTTCTAAAGAACTTTCTGAAATAACAATCTTTAAAACTTGATTATTAGAATCGACTTCTAGGGACTGTGGATACCACGAATTATCTTTAAAAGTTACTAAAATTCCGAAGTTTTGTGCAAAATCACATCCTAAAACCATAAAGTATGTGATACAGAAAGGTACTACTAGAGAGCAGAGATTACTTAAACAATGACCATTGCAGACTAGACTAAAAAGGCAAACTCAACCGTACCTATAAACTTTTAGACGATGAACTTGCCATCTGCAGTGGTAATACACTTCTATTTTTGACATATGGCATATTTTTATACTTAAAACGACTTAAAATTTTAATACCATTCTGACCTACAACGGCATGGGCATTTGCACCAGGAGTTCAAATAAAAGCCGAGAAATGGGAACCTAACTAATAGAGCTGTATCTTATATATGCGGTCTATTATCTAAATATTTATGCACGAATAAACGGAGACATGGTGACCCATTTGGATGTGAAGCAGGTATCAGTTTTTTAACTTGAGAAAGGAGAATTTTATTAGACTTAAAAAAATCAGAAACTTTTTGTAACCATTAAATTTAGTCCAATCTGATCTATTGGATTATTCTATTTTTTTTTTTGTCCGATGCGTTTCTATAAATATTTTTGGATTTTGGTGCTTTACTGCTAACATAGAGCTGGTTATGCCTTAGCACCGAAATGAAATAGGATGCATATCTTTTCATCGTACTTAGGGTATATCCCGCCTTCTAGATATATTATACCGTCTCCTATACCTTCGTTTTTTAATTATTGTCCATTATGGTGCTTGCCGAAGCATACTTCTGCACCACCATGTAGAACCAAATCTTGAGATAAAAAAAAAAGATCCCCAACTTCTAGGTTGCACTTGTGAGCCGTCCCAAATCGTGTATGTCCGGTTCAAAGTGTGATTCGGTCGGACCAGCGCAATAACCCCACACAGGTGGACCCATGGACCCATCGGCCAGAATACCAGAAATTGTTCGTTCACTTTAGTCAAGAGCTCAAGGTCGGACGCTAATTTTAGATTCCATATCATACATCCCTTTTTAGATCCCTTAAATCTCACCACGATTTTTCCTGGTTCTCTCCATGAGAGTTTCGAATTTTAAATTCCAGCGATCTTTTTATTTGTCTAGACTATCCACACGGGGCCATAATTACTTGATTATACAACTACTTGAAATGTATATTAGTTTTCCGGCCTTTTAATGGTCCTGCAACTCTTTTTCCAACAAAATAATCGGACTCCTTTCTCAAAAGTTTTCCTACTATAACTCCTGCGAGTTTCGGCTTACCCGAATTACAAAATCTTAGTAGAGCTAAAAACCAGATTGAACAGGAAAAACTAGGCTGGAAGATACTCTCTCACGTAGAATATTTTAAATAAATAAGTAACTTTGTTACTATTCCAAATGCATGCGTGGAATTAACCTAACTAAATTATAAGAATTCTCCATAATGTGGTCTAAATTAAATATCATCACAGGTGGAACTGTCTATTCATTATTTTTTGCAGCTCCTCCCTCTTTATTTATCCAGTACCACAATTCTTCTATCCTCATCACAAGTGCAAGTAAAGTCCTTCTTTATGCCGTATCTACCAAGGGAATAATGACCAAGATCGCTGGACCACGTGAAGTTTATGCTTCTAAACCAAAAATGAAGGCCATTCGCCCAGTTGACAAAATAATCAACGCAGTATGCTGGATGAAAGGTTCATCTTCTCCGATACTTTACTAACACTTGAAGTCTAATTTCTCAGATCAAAGCCTCTCTCAAGTAAGATTAAGAGTCTCTCTTGAGTCTCCATGGAATTTCAATTGCCAATTTCGCTTGACAAAGGTAATATGTTCTGGTCTGCGCAATTTACGATTGGATGCTGCGTACGTTCTATGACTGGCGAGTTGTTATAATATGGGCAGCTGTGCGATGTAACTTCAAATTAGCACCAGACACTGAGCTATCATTTTCTGAAAGACTGATGCATTCCATAGAGCCACACCTCGTAGACTATTATATGTTTCCTGAAACACTAATTAATATTGGAAAACTTCGACGCTTCCTATTCGTCTATACCGGTCTCAATAGGGAATTCTTTTAGTACCGCGACCCGCAAACATGCGATAAACAGTTCGCGAACATTCAATGATTAACCGGTATGTAAAGTGAATCATTTGGATTCGCTCGTCATAACTATCAGATTAAGAGTTTTGGATAGAGTTTTATACACTCTTTTCGATTAGACCAGCCGTTTTTTCTTTTTAAAAAGACAGAATCGTGAGAGTACCGTTTACCCCCTACTTTTTTATCGTTTTTTCCGGGCTCAGATTTTTCTTTTAATTAAAAGATACTCGCTAAGCATCTTTCTTTCTTTTATCCGCCGCGAACTGGCGGCAACGTTCCTGAGAAAGTACGAACGGATTTTCAGTTCATATATAGTCTAACTCATATTCCAGTAGGTGATTGACTTTAAAATTGAAGAGGCTTCGCATGAGAATAAATGTAATAAGATTATTTAAAAGAAAGCTTGTTTTAAAAAGTCGTGAAAATATTTCTCTACTGTGCTCCCAATAGTCTGAAAAATAAAAATCATGTAAAGGGACACTTAAAATATGTAAACTTCTTTACCAAACCATTAAAAAAAATCTTCGAGCAATTTCAAAAAAAAATTTCTAAGTATAGCGGTGGCTTTGTATTAAAAATTCTTTTACCAAATAGTTTGCTAAGAATTTTCCAAAACTAAAAAAATCTCCAAATACCGTTTCGTATTCAGCAAAGTATTTTTAATATTCATGCATACAAAACATGCGGTGAGTCCCAAAAAAGAACAGGTTTTTTTTCGCGGTTAATACCGCAAAATAAATCTAAAAACTGTAAAAAAAAATTAAAAGGAAAGTCCCCCAGGCACATCTGCTAATCTGAATCTATGAAAAGGTAGTCTTTTAAAAAAAAGTATGGGGGGAATCGTTCACTTATCTTAGAGTTTTTCGATTAACAAAAAATTCAAATATCTATTTCTCCATCAGGTAAATTGTAAATGAAGCGAATATTCTAAGGGGGGGGGGGGACAAATTTCATTGCTTTTGTCTTAATTTCTATCTAGTTGTAGTTTTGGCTTCGTTTAATAAATCTATTATGAAATAATGAAACTTATGCTGAAAAGTTAAGAGACGCTTTTAATTTGTTGCGCTAGTAAAGAAACTCCATTTTAAGTAAAATAAAACGATGAAAGAGCCCCCGGCTCTCTCGTTGACAGCGCTATTTTTATAGCTAAAAAATAAGTGTTTAATTAAAACGTTACGGCGCCTTTTTGTAAAAGCGCGAGAAACTGTCCGCGCAGTTTGATTGGACAGGCGTTTTTTTTTTATTGTGAGGGAAGATGTTTGTACCTCGCTCTTGAGCGCAATTTTGTACCGTTTGAATATTTGTTTGCACCAAAGGTTGAGCGCAAATTTTCTTTGCATTGCCCGCGTCTTGAATTTCTCTGATAATGATATCGAGTGGAATCCTGGTTTTTAAAGAATAACTATAGAAATTAATAACAAACACACCAACTCCCGATTTATTGGTAGCGAAATATGGGTAAGAGGATTGAATTTTTTTGTTAAACGTCCTTTTTGGAGAATTCAGTCTTATCTAGAATTTAAAGGTAAAAAGCATTAGTCTAGTAAAAATTTTTAGACCCCGAAGAAAGCCATGCCATTTTTAAAATTGGTAAGGATAATACTCACTTACATTACGATAAAAAAAATTGAGTAACAAATCAATACTGAAAGCGGGTTTGTACTGGGTGGTATATATAAAAAGGAATCCATGGTATTAGTTACACGAACACGATTATCTTATTTCCCTGATAGAATTGTAAGAAACGTGTAATTACAAGGTGATACGACAACCTCGCTTTAACTAAGATCAATAAGAAGAAAACATTTTATTTAACGATTTTAAATACTATTAAAGAAGTTCTAACCTTCGCAGTTTTACAGGAAATTACAAAAAATTTTTAGATAAATAGTAGTTATGACATATTAAATGTTCTAAATCCTCTGATACTCCCGCAAGACGAGAAAACTAAAATAGTGCTAATTTTCACGTTCTCCCTTTTTTAGTCTAGTTTCATTAATTGCTCTCTTAAGTGCACTACGCTCAAGGGATAAGTATATTGTACAAGTGATTGTTTTTGGTAACTCTACTGTTTTATTATTTCGGATTCTCGATACGGATACACGTCCGATGTTCACACTTATTTCTTGTAAACATCTTAAGAGCCCACTACGGCTTTTCGTTAAGAAACTTGTGCTTTATTAGCTCGCATGATGGTTGTTATGAGCTTTTTCTAGCTCAGTCGAAGGAAGCCTACTTGGCGGCTCGATGCAATTAGCCTCGCCTACTCGGCGGCTGATGGAGAATTAGCCCACAGTCGTTTCTCGACCCATTAAATAACCGAAACTCTGCCGGTAATATGGCGACGCCGGAAACCAAAATGCGGATACACACATTTCACCAATTCGCGGCGTAGCGGAGTTCGGTCAGGAACCCGCACTGCACAGTATATACCGAACGTCTTGGATCTCTGTTTAATATACCGTTCGATACAAAATGAAAATAAGTACAATTTGAAGTGAAAAATCAGTAACATTACATGTCTTAAAATCTAGGAAAAAATATATATATAATTTATCATATATAATATATATATATATATATTTTATTTATATATATAATATATATATATATATATATATATATATATATATTTATATATATAATATATAAATATATTATATATATATTTATATATATATATATATATATATATTTATATATATATATATATATATAATATATATATATATATATATATATATATGATATATATATATATAT
>JAHKBH010000867.1:0-47500 GCA_019049505.1 Pachyrhynchus sulphureomaculatus
AACACGTTCTTGTTTTTGATAAACAGTGAGAAACGCGGCACCCACTTTGAACAGAGCTTTCTCTATTGTCATAATGCTCATGCAAATATAAAGCCAACAACTCGCGCTTCTGTGTTGATCTCGCTTTACGAGATGTCAGTCTAACCTTCACGCAACTTCACTTTTCGATCATTCAAAACGATTTTTATGGATATTTTTTTTTTGATGTTTTCTGGTGTTTACCGCCTCATTTGGACGTCCGCACTGCGTTCTGCATCATCGGTTTTGTCTCTACGACCACGTTTTGAAGTCAGCAAATCAAACGTTTTTTATTCGTATGTTTCTGATGGAAGCGGAGTCCCCATAACACTTTTATCAAGCCATTGCTTCGCTTGTTGAACGGTATTTTTTTCCCATCAAGAAGCAGTGTTAAAAAATTAAAACACGAAATTGTTTTTGATCCATTGTTTGAAAATATCAAAAGTTAGCGTCACTCTTAGCACAATAACTCACAAAAACTAATGAATAGAATATTCATGAAATTTTAACAGCTGCTTTTTTGAACGAGTTTAAGTATTAACTGAAAAAATGAGTGACTGCCAATAAATCTAGCGCCATCTATATGTTCGGCCCTGGGACTTTTAAGCCCATGTGTTATATCTATGTATACAGTTTCGATGCGGCCGCGGGCGCTCGAACGCAATTTGTTAACTGTTAAAAGACAATGTTTTATAAATAAAGATTATTGCAATATTTCCTACGGTAATTTTGTAGAAGAGATCTCAAACTTTAATTTGGGACATTGGCAACATTGAAAAATTTTAAATTTTGACCCCGATATTGGGAGGGTGAACGTAGGCCATTCGGGTTTTCTCGCACTAAAATCGCCGATTATCTCGAAAAACGGCGCACTTTTAGAAGAAAATTCACAAGAGACATTTTTTGTTCAAAAATGGTCCAACTTTCCGGGGCGAAAATTTCAATTTTTGGACTTTGTTTAAAAAAATTTGGTTTAACAGAAATTCGGACCAGGTTTACCGCCCGGCAAATGTTGATCTCTTTCAGGGCCATTCTCCTGGGAAGGTTATGAAAAAAAATTCATTTAGAAAAATTTTTTTACAACGATGGCGCCGATTTCGCCTTGTCTAATAAGTATTTCCATGGAAAGTGTTTCGGAGGATGTGGCCCCGTTTAATTCCTCCCAGAGCAGTGCATGTTAGAAATACACGACGCGCTGATACTTCACATCCGTATGAGGTTCAGCTTGTTTACTCCTCATACAACGCTTTTCAAGCAGTCTTTTATATGGAGAACATCATCAGTTTGGAATAATTTGCCCAGGACTGTGTTTTCCCACCGAGTACAATTTACAGCGATTCAAGAACAACGTGAATTGCTTTTTTTTTTTTTCGCACACGTGTCGCTTCCTGTAGCGGTTTAGAGACCTCCCTGCAGCACGTGTGCTAGAAGGAAACAGTGGCAAAAATAAAATTCTTTAAAACTCTTTTAACCCCCTTGTAATACAATATATATATATATATATATATATATATATATATATATATATATATATATCTAAATATATATATATATATATATATATATATATATTATATATATGAAACGTTTTCTCTCCTTATCCGTGATATATGGATTTCTTAAATGGATATATAACAGCACGGCACCTATTGATGCTACCAAGATACTAACTTCTGAACAAAATCAATATACTGCCTAGATTTTAAGTATTTGAAAACCTAATGCGCTACATCCATATAAATTTTATTGGGAATGTTATAGATGGGACTAGTGTTGTTAGATTTGTTCTATTTTTGCTACAAACTTATATTTTGGGTAGACCCATTAAAGACCTTGATGACTATCCAAAGCAGCTGGAAATGTTTTTTCGCGTTACTAGCAGGTATTTTGAAACACATTGCTTGTTTTTCACCTATGAAAAGGATTTTTGAAGAAACAAAGTGTGTATTGTTTTGCTCACTATATAAATACCATATATTTGAAATCACTGCACACTCCTTGTAACTGGAGGGCCCATAGTCAGCAAGATATAAAAAGGAGAAAATAAAACTGGCTTGTTGTTTTTTTTTACTTCTTTACGGCATGGGACAATGAAAAAGATTAATTGTTCTTTTTTTTAACACTATGTTGAAAATTTGCTTATGAAAATATATGTATAGCTTAATATAGCTCAATTGTATACTATGCATATTATTATATTTCTATGGTTTAAAAAATCCATTTATATAGTATGTATATATATAATATATTGATACATAATATATATATATATATATATATATATATATATATATATATATAAATATATATATATATATATATATATATATATAGATAATATATATATGGTATATACATACATATATATATATATAAACTATATATATACTATAGATATATATATTATATATATACATTACGCATATATAATATATATATATATATATATATATATATATATATATACGTATATATATATATAAAATATATATAAATATATATATATATATATATAAATATATATATATATATATATATATATATAATATATATACATAAGACTAAGACTAAAAACACGTAGTTGATATCCTAAAAAAAGAACATATACGCCAAAAAAACATAATAGACATCATAAAACAACTAAACCACAATACAGGCACACTCTCATCTTAGTTAATCAAAGACTGACAGAGGAAATACAAACGCCAACCAGAATCCGTCAGGGGGGACTCTTTAAGCCCCCCCGAAACTGTTCAACTTAATAATGGACGAGATAATAACCTATATCAAGAGACATGGAGGAAGGATATTCACTTACAACGGGTAAAATCAATATTGTCTGTTATGGCAGAAGACGCTTGTGATCGTGGCAGAGAACGAAGACGACTTACATCGGCTTCTGCACTCATTCATACATAAAAGCTAAAGCCCTCAACATGCAGGTATCCAACACAAAAACCAAAACCCCTCGTTATATCTAAAGAGCCAGTAAGATGTAAACTTGCTCTGGAAAATAAAACAGTAGAACAAGTCATGTCAGTTAACTACCTAGGCATACAATCACCTCATGCCAAAATAGAACAAATAAAGTGAAGGACCAGGCAAACAAAGCCACCAAATATCAGGCGCACTTCGGGACATCATCTGGAACAATGCCTTTATGAATAAAAAGGCAAAAGTAAGGATATACAAAACATGTGTTCAGACCCACACTAACATACGCTATGGAAACAAGAGCAGACAATAAAAGAACAAAAAGCGTTCTTTGAACAACAGAGATGAAAATACTTAGAAACATTTCAGGATACACACTAAGACATAGGAAAACAAAGGAAAAGAAACACAGACATAAGACATGAGTGAGAAGTGGAAGACATAATCAGATGGGGACGTAAACGTAGAAGCGCTTGGAGAGATCACGTGGAGAGAATGACTGAGGATAGACTAGCGAGAATCGCGCGAGATGGTAAACCACGGACACGACGACCCCTGGAAAGACCTCCAAATAGATGGCTCGAATCATCGACATCAACATCTCAAGAAAATTGATGATTTGAAAACTACAGGCCTGAGGCCGTGGAAGAAGAAGAAGACATGTATATATATATATATATATATATATATATATATATATATATATATATATATATATATATATATATATATATTTTCTAGTATATAAAAAAAGTGCTATAATTAATTCATTATCAGATTGTTGCTAAAAAAATTAAACGAAACACATTTTTTCCAGTTCTATTTCTATTTAATGTTCCGTACGGAACATTTCAGTGTCCGTCCGTCACATCCGATTTTTTTCTCCGAAACTATTTGACATATAAAGTTGAAATTTGGCACAAATATAAGAACTAATGGCCCAATCAGATCCGGATTTTGAAAGTTAAATTTTGACTTAAAGGGTTAGTTTTGCAGAATGAAATTGAAGTGAAAAGAATATATTTACCAAATCATCGAGTTGGATGTGAAATGAAAGCTTGTGAAAAACACGAATTTAAAAATATATATAATATAATACTTGCGCACACTTTCCTTTACATTATTTTAAAAAAATGGCAAAAAATCTCTACCCTATCTCTAAAAAAGTCCTGTCAAAAAATTCTGGAATATTCTTTGTAAAGTGCAAATTGAGCGAAAATTATGCAATGCATTACGTTTAATAATTTAAATATATATAAAAAAAAAACAAAAAAACAATGTTTTTACGACGATATGGTGGAGGGTAACATATTTTCAGTACCGTGCGTCGCTCCTCTAGAGGCAAACTAATTTTATTTTACTTGTTTATAATTAAACAAATATTTAGGTATTAAACCTTTATTTTACACTTTTATTACTAGATTCTAGATTGAGCTGACTAATTGGCTACTAGATAGCTAAGATTCTATAACTATTACATATTACTGAAAAACTCATTTGGGTGTTGTGTTATGTGAAGTCACTGATCATTTTATACCCCCCATAACATTTTTTTTTAATATTAAAAGCAATCAACGTACGGAACACACTAATTGCGCAAGTTCAACTTGCACTTGACCAGTTTTTTTATTACTCAGTGCACTCCTTTTTAACGATTTTTTTCATAGCCTAATTTATTCTAAAAGTTGAATTTGAAAATATTTCATTTCTGAGAATCTGTTCTCTTATACAATTGTCTCGCATCATAGTTTTTGCCAGACTAATCTTTTCTGATGAAATTGTGACATACCGCAAACTCTCCTCTTGATATGAACTTTGATTCTGTAAAAAAAATAAACTAAATTGTTTTACAAAAAGTTAGAATCATTACTTTTCTGTCGCACTCCATACATAATAATGAAAAAAACATCACCCGCAGCAGGATAAAACAATAATTGTTTATTGGTACCTTCCTAAAAAATCAAGTATGAAATAAGAATAAAATAACTGTAGTAACGTCAGTGCCCTCTACATGTTTTTTAATAATATTCATAATTTATTTCGCAAATAAAAGCAATTGGTTTTTCAGTAATTAAAAATATACGAGTACGTATTGATTTCCCTCATAGCCCGATGTTGTAATGAAAACGAACACCGGCAGGTGGTGCTACTATATTTCCAAATAATAAACCGGTATATGTATTATAGAGAGTTGCGTCTTTCACAAAGCTTCAACTCAGAACGTATTAACTTCCATAAATCATGGTTAGTTAAAAATTAAGTTTTTATTAGTATTTTACAGAATCATCCATACAAGCTACAAAATTAATAAAGAAGCAGTATCTGTATAATGATTATTTTTCTGAAAAAAAAATATCCAGTCTTTATTATTTATCACCTTAATGGTGTCCTCCCTACATATCATTATAAATCTGTTTTCGTTTTCTAAAAAAAAAACACAGTTGCCATTTTTAAAATAAAAATTTCTCCTTATGGTGTATCTACATTATTTGTCTAGGAAACAAGATAAATAAATACAATAGTCAAACATATAACAACCCTTCTCTAAAGTTGGTTTTTCCTTTGAGGACCCAACTAGGCAATGGAATTTTACCGCACAGTTCAAATGATAATGCGAACATATGTTCTCTCGACGAATTGTCCAGTGAAACTAAAAAAAAACGACAAATATCTTTTTTTTAAAATCAAACCTACGACCCTTCGGGGGTTGATTTCCGTCTGGTCCGTCTTTCTGTTTGGCCGTCTTAGTCTGTCCGTTCCGTACGGTCTGTCACTGTATAAGTCCGTCTGTCCGTCTGTTCTGTCCGTGTCCGTCTGTCCGTTCTGTCCGTCTGTCCGTCTGTCGTCTGTCCGTCTGTTGTCTGTCCGTCTGTCTGTCCGTCTGTCGCAACACACCCGATTTTCTCCGAAACTATTTGTCATAGAAAGTTGAAATTTGGTAATAATATAGAAAATTGATGGCCTCATCAGAGCCATGTAGTTTTGAAAGTTAAATTTTGACTTAAGGGGTTAGTTTTGGGGGGTGAAATCGGAAGTGAAAAAAAAAAATTTTTACTAGGTAATCGAGTGTGGTGTCAAATGAAAGCTTGTGAAAACACGAGTAAAAAATATATATATAATGTAATATTCGCGCGCACTTTTCCTTTGTATTATTTTTAAAAAAATCGCGAAAAATCGCTGTCCACCCGACTTATCTCGGAAAGTACTGATCAAAAAATTTTGAAAAATTCCTGGAATATTCTCCACGGGGTGTAGATTGAACGAAAATTATCACAAGTGCATTATCTGTAATAATTTATCTGGTATATAAAAAAAACAGAAATTTCAAGGTCATCAATTTTCCGTAAAGTTTGGAAATAAACTTTGTTGAAAACTTATTTGGGGTGTGTTTTGTGAAGTCACTGATCATTTTATATCACCGTAACATAAATTTTGACTTAGGGATTCGTTTTGAGGGGTGAAATCGGAAGTGAAAAAAAAAATTTTTTACTAGGTCATCGAGTGTGGTGTCAAATGAAAGCTTGTGAAAACACGAGTAAAAAATATAAATATAATGTAATACTTGCGCACACTTTTCTTCGTATTACTTTTAAAAAATCGTGAAAAATCGCTGTCCCCTACCTTATCTGGAAAAGTACTGATCAAAAAATTTTGAAAAAATCCTGGAATATTCTCCACGAGGTATAGATTGAACGAAAATTATCATTACCTTTAATAATTTATCTGGTATATAAAAAAAAAACAAAATTTCAAGGTCACCAGTTTTCAGTAAAGATTGGAAACAAACTTTGTTGAAAACTCAGTTGGGGTGTGTTTTGTGAAGTCACTGATCATTTTATACCACCCTAATAAAATTTTTTTATTTTAAAAACAATCAACGTACGGAACACTAATTGTGCAAGTTCAACTTGCACTTGACCGGTTTTTTTTTAAAATAACCCTTTTAAGTATTGTTAGACTTTCAACTGATGTACCATAGACATTGATATGATAATCTAAATGATGTGTCACAGTGGTCGTTCTTATCTTGGACTCTTAAGGCCCCCACAGACGTCGTTCTTTCTTTGGCAGTTTTAACCCGCACGGGTATAAAACTGCAGGGTAAAATGGCCAGTGTGTGGCCAAAAACCGTCCTTCTTGCCGGCGTTCAAAAATATCTGCTGCAGCTTGATTATAACCGTCCGTTTTCTAACATGTTCGTTCAAGTCGGCTCGTGTGTGTGACGACGCAGTTAAAAAGGACGGGTTTTGTCAGTGTCGGCTCTGTCATCTGATTAATCGCCAGTGATTTTAGTTTGGAGAATTTTGTGTTTTGTGGCTAATAGAAATTTTGTTCTTTTCACAATGACAGACCTAAGGAATTATAACAAAGAATTTATAATTGAGTTCATAGAACTATATAGAAGCCATCCGTGCCTTTGGAAAGTTAAATCTACTGAGTATTCTGATAGAGAGAAAAAAATAAAGCCTACGAAGACATGATAATAAAATTACAAGAAGTAGATAATTCCGCAACGAAAGAATTTGTTAAAAAGAAAATTGACTCTCTACGTGGTTGCTTCCGGAAGGATTTAAAAAAGTCATGCAATCTAAAAAATCTGGTTCGGGGACTGATGAGGTGTACAAGCCCCATTTTGTGGCACTACGAATATTTATTATTCCTTACAGACCAGGAAACACCGAGAGAAACAGTAACTAATATTGATGAAGAGACAAATAGCAATCAAGTAAGTAAAACATACATCTTTTATTTATATGTACTTATATTTATTAATAATAATAAATCTTAATATAACAAAGTATTAAAATCTAATACAACAAAGTATTAAACAAAGTTTTCTTGCCAGGGTACTGATCCCTCATTATGAAAATAACTCATAAATAAATTACGAACTCTTTTTGCTTCTTCAGATGCATGTCTGTTGTGTCCACGCTGTAAATTAATAGTTGCTTGTTCTGCACCATTTTCTATGTGCTCTGTGTTGTAAATCTTCCGAATAAAAACACGCTGAACGTGCATAATTTTCTTGGCGCTTCTTAATTAGAAAGTTATGAAGAATGCAACATGTCATAACGATTTTATCAATATTTTCTAATTTTAAATTAATTGTAGAATGAAAGATCCTGAATCTTGCAACCATTATTCCAAATGCATTTTTCTATTATCCGGCGCGCTCTGGATAATCTGTAGTTAAATATTCTTCTTTCTCTGTTCAATTTTTTTGGCTGAATGGTTTTAAAAATTGTCTCTTAACGCGAAAGCTTCATCTCCAAGAAATATATAGGGCAGTGATTCATTACTGTTATCTGTTTTACAACTGGATGGTAATTGAAGAGTACCATTTATAAGTTTATCATAAAATAAAGTGTTTTACATTACACCACCATCAGATACTTTTCCGTTTGTGCCACAATCGCACATGATGAATTCATAATTCGCATTAGCGATCGCCATTAATACGATACTATTTCTGCCTTTGTAATTCCAATAAAAAGAACCGCTATTTGGAGGTGGCACTACATTTATGTGTTTGCCATCTACAGCACCTAAACAATGAGGAAAAATTCCACTTTTTTTCAAATGTTTGGGCTATGATTTTCCATTCTTCTTCGGTCCTAGGAAACTATAATAAAAAAATCATTATCAATATAAATTATTTTTAACATTCATAGTTAATTATTGTATAATTTATTTTAATATAATTAATTGTTTTTCATTCAGGATGAAACTAACTATACCCCCATACAATCCCCGGCATCTTTTGAAAATAATGTATGCACAGATCGGTCGCTATCAGCATGTTCCAATACTCCTTCAGTACGCTCTTCCTTTAGTAGCACAAGAAAGCGTTAGATAAAGGACAGAGCCGACGAAGTTTTGGAGAAAGTGAGTGCAAAGCTGGATATGAATATTAAAGAAGACAACTTTGACGTGATAGGAAAAAATGTTGCCAACAAATTAAGAGAGTTACCCCGTGATGCTGCTTTAATGGCGGAAAAATTTATTTCTGATATTCTCTTTGAAGCTGCACTGGGAAACATTACGAGAAATACAAAAATGTCTTTAACAAAAAATGGATTAAATCAACAACAGCTTGCTACAACTCCTCATATTTAACTCGGCTCACTATTATCAGAATCAGCAATCTGATGGTACAAGCTCCCATGTTGATTTAGATTACGGAAGAGACTACGGAAATACATCTATTCAGATACTTTTTTCTCAACAAACACATGGAAATGCGAAATCCTTTTTTGGAAACTTTTTCACCCGATATTACTAATTTGTAAATAAATGTCCTATCCTTCATTATATGTCTTTCAGCAATGTATTTTTAGTTTTGTCGCCCGTTGAAGAGAATAAATAATTTGTTCTTATCTTTAATTGTGTTTTAAAACAGAGTATATGCCACTGCACGGTTCTGGTATAATCTGCCCAAGAGCTTGAGGTGATATAACAGTTGAAAATTTTAAGTCTTCGTAACTCCTTCCAGTAGCAAGAAATCTTAATGTGGCGGTAAGACGCTCATGTGATGAAATACTTTGTCTCATACACGTATCTTGCTTTTGTATTAATGGTGTTACTAAAGTGATCAGCTCTAAATACGTTTTCTTTGTCCATTCGCAGATAATTAAACCAATCTCCTGGTTCTTAAGTAACCATTCTTTGGTCCATTTTGAACGTTTTCTTTTTAAAAATTTTAATTTTACAGCCACTGCGGCTGCCACTGCTAATGTTGTCGTAGGATCCATCATAGATCAAATGATGATAATGACGCTATGATTTCAGAAAAACTGAACGAAACAACGCCTAGTGTGTGGATGTGGTCCTGGTTCGTGTTTACCCGTGCAGTTTTACCCGTGCGGGTAAAACTGCAAAAAAAGAAACGAAGTCTGTGGGGGCCTTTACTCTTAAAACACACATACACCTTATCATCGAACTACGAGTATAATAACTATTAATGTTTTAAAAAACCAAATCAACAGTTAATTTAGTAAATACACAAAAATTCGTTTTAAAAATTTTATTAAGAAAAAAGGCAATACGAAAATATCAAAAAAACTAAATCAATAACTTGAAGTAAATAATAAATAGCAATATGCAAAAATTTACTAAAATATTTAAAATACTTATTACCCGTCAACTGTGCCGCTCTTTATAAAAATTGAAGACCTAAGAGAATAAAAAATCACGTAGAGTTTTTTTTTTAAAAAAAAAAACTTCTTTAGCTTCTTAGCAAAATCAAGATTTGATTTGTCTCTCAGAAATAAAACAGAGTGTATTTTTTTATATGCACAGTCTGTTAAGGAAGAACGTATCCGCCATAATTCATTTTTGGTGGATGCGATTCTAGCGATTCAACAAAAAATCGGTAGAGGGAACCTTTGTTTACTACACATTTTAGTAAACGTATCAGTCGATTCTGAACTTTAGTCGAAATTCAAGTAAAATCGTTCGTTCCCATCCAAAAAATGACACATTCCCTCGGCCGCTAAATATATTAAAAAGTCGGTTTTCGTTTATAACGAAGAGGGTAAATCATTTTAACGAGATGAAAAGGTCGACGACTTGCCAAAACGTGGCTAGGAAGGCAAAGTCACTCCGAAAGTCGAAAAATGAATCGTATCTTTGTTTTCACGGAGCCTGAAATTGACAAGGAACGACGAAATTAAGAAAATCCGATGCTTTTTTTTTTTTTTTTTTTTTTTTTTTTTTTTTTATGGGTCTAGCACACGTGCTACAGGGAAGTCCCTAAAGCGCTACAGGAGCGACACGTGTGCGGAGAAAGCGATTCACGTTGTTCTTGAATCGCTGTAAATTGTGCTCGGTGGGAAACAAAGTCCTGGGCAAATTATTCCAAAGGGATGATGTTCTCCATATAAAAGACTGCTCGAAAAGCGTTGTACGAGGAGTAACAAGCTGAATCTCATATGGATGTGAAGCACCAGTGCGCCGTGTATTTCTAACATGCACCACTCTGGGAGGAATTAAGCGGGCCACATCCTTCGAATACTTTCCATGAAAATACTTGTAGAATAGGCTCAAGTTGCCAACCGTTCTTCGATGTTCCAACGAATCAAGGCCGCCGGCCCAGTTTCGGGTCTCCAATCAGACGAATAGCTCTTCTCTGACTAGAATCCAACAAATGCAGTGTATGTTTGGGAGCGGAGCTCCAAACATGGGAGCAGTATTCCATAGTTGGTCGAATTTGAGCTTTGTAAAGAATTAACAGTTGTTGTGGAGTGTAAAGCTTTCTGGTTCGAAATAATATTCCCAACTTTGGAGAAGTTCTCCTTGCTATGCCTGCAGCATGTTGATGCCAGGACATATTTGCTCTCAAATTAACGCCCTACAAATTGAGTGACGATGTTAGAGGAATGGAGTGCTCCGACATAACTATGTCGGGTTCAGCAACGTTAACTTTTTTTTAGAAAAACTGTCACCCCAAGATAGAATTTTCTTTCAGGTCTTTGTTAAATTGAATGACTTCCTGCTGTCTGCGGATATTCGTCTGAGTAGCTGATGTCCGAGCATTCAAAGTGAATGAAGAGATAAGTGTATTGTCATCTGCAAAGCTGTAGATTGGATTCTCGGTCTTTTCCAGCAGATCGTTAATATAAATGAGAAAAAGAGTAGAGTACACTGGGGTACACTGGCGTTGATAGTGAAGGTGTTAGAAAGAAATCCGTCGACTGCCACTCGTAAAGAACGCTCTCTGAGGAAACATGAGAGCCACAAACAGAACTTTTCAGACATACCATAAGAACGTAGCTTAGCCAACAGCCCATCGTGCCAAACACGGTCGAATGCCTTGGATATGTCAAGAGCAACCGCTCGAGATTCTTCAAAGTGTTCAATTGCGTTGTTCCAAACATGTGTTACGTAAGTCAGAAGATCTCCTGTTGATCTATTTTTACGAAAGCCATATTGGTGATCGCTAATAATGTTGAATCCTTCAAGATATTTTAGAAGATGCTGATTGATAGCCTTTTCCATGACTTTCGATATTATTGTAGATTTGTAGGATTTGTAGGTATCCCATAAAACCATTCGACATCTTGGTGCTCGTGATGTCAAATTCCGCTGAGCGAAAATCACGTCACGAAGCGGCTCGCTTGGGTCCACGATAAGATACTAGAGTAGCCCTCATAATCGCCGGACGCCACCCTATTAAAAACGTTTGGTCTCTTGAAAAGAGAAAGCTCAGAGGAAAGACTTTGACTCAGTTGTCTCGCCAGATTCGAAAAATTTGCAGAGTATACAGAAAAACTCGAAGACAGCATGTCTCGAAAATACCAGGCGATTATTGATGCAGCTGGCGATTGGACAACTTACTAAGGTAATTGCGTCGTTATTAGCACACCAAAGAATACATTGACGGTAAATAATGTTCTCGAAACACCTTTTTTCAAGAATACGAGCAGTCACGTTCTTTCGTGGCAGTCTGTATAATAAGGCCGGCTGCTTGTTAAATACAAAATACTACGGAAACCAACATATTATAACATTATATTCCGAATTTACAGAGAATTGCAATTTTACAACATAACACCTTTATCCACCTGGGTATTTAATTACATTATCGTCACACCTAAAATGAAACTAACGGCTGTGAAGCGAGGTAACATCACATGGGCAGTTAATTGAATTCAAAATTTTAGAGGACTAAATTTAATTAACAAGAAAATAATAAATGTATATCGATTCGAGGGAATTCACGTTGCTCACAATTTTTATTGTTCATATAAATGTATTTAACCGTATTACTATATTTAAATAATCCTCATATTGCTTTAGTTTAATTGATTAATGAAAGACACTATTATATTTTGCCTGTTTTCTGACAACAAGAAATATAACAGCTGCAAGAATAAATAATGATAACTTCGACAAATCACAATCATAATAATATATATATCAATCGGTTTTATAACGTCTTTCGTCTTCCGATGCCTAATTTCCACTCCTCCCTGTTTCTCCATCCCTCCTCCTCCAGATCTCTCTCTAGTACTTCCTTGTTGATTCCTGCTCTCCAGCTTTGGCGTGGTCTTCCTCGCTTTCTTCTTCCATGAGATTTAAGATCTTTTTAGGTAATCGGTCTTGTGACATTCTCTGTACATGTCCGTACCATACCAACTGATTTCATCCAGTATATATGTGCTTTATTTCTAAGGTTCGTCTTATCATGTCATTTGGTATGAGGTCTTTTCTGGATTTTCTGGCTGCTCGTCTCCAGAAATCCATTTCTGTAGCTTTTAGTATTTTTTCGGTTCTTTTCTTAAATGGTCACACCTGGGAGCTGTAAGTTATTATACTTTTCACTATTAAAGTTATAAATTCTCTTCTTATTTTCAATGGTTATGTTTTCGTCCCATAGTATACTATTAAGCATTGCAATCGCTTTTCTTCCTTAGATATTCCTTTCGAATATTGCTTCTTCTAGTGTTCCGTTCCTAGATATTCTCGTTCCCAAATACTTATAACTGGCACAGTGTTTGATGGTGTGTCCTGTGGCAAGTTTCAAGTCCTGCTGTTGTCCTCCGACGCACATGTACTCGGTCTTTTTAATATTGACTTCTAGGCCCCATTTTTCATATTCCTCCATAAGTTTTCGTGCCATGTATTCCATATCATCGATGTCCTGAGCGACTACTACCTGGTCGTCCGCGAATGATAGCGTATACAATGTAGTATCGTCATCCAGTCGTAATCCCATACTGCTGCATTTCCTTTTCCAGTTCTTCAGTGCACTCTCCAAAGCGTTGGGGATATACAACAGCCCTGTTTGAGACCCTTTGTGACCTGGAACCCTGTTGTTATACCATATTTGGTTTTCACTCTACCTCTTGCGTCTTGGTATAAGGGTTTTACAGCTTTAATTATTTCGGTGCTTACATTACTCTGTTGTAGTGTTTCCCACAATCTCACTAGGGGCACGCTGTCATAGGCCTTTTTTAAATCAACAAACAAGACATGGACTTCCTGATCAAATGCGGTTTTCTTTTCTAGGATTTATGTCAGTGAGAAGAGATGGTCTATTGTAGATCTTACTGCTCTAAAGCCTGCCTGTTCTTCAGCTTCTACGTCTGCGTATTCCGTTTCTATTCTATTTTTTAGTATTTTTTCCGCATATTCTGCTAATATATCCTGTAACGTATTTTTGTCTCCTTTCTTATGAATTGTTGATATGTCATAATCATCATAATAACCAAATGCATAATCTCTTATGGAGACATATGTATATCTCAGTCCCCCAGAACCAACTCAGGGTAGTAGCGGATGAGAGTATGCGGCTAAGTGAGTGAATATCGTTTCATATCTGCGAATTGTCGGATTTTTTTTATAGCATGCGTGCTGAAAGCAAATCCCTAAATTGCTACCAGAGCGACACGTGTTCGAAAAAAAGTTATTCACAGTTATGAATCGCTGTAAATTTTACTCAGTAGGAAACAGGAATTAAGTCTTGGCATGAACATGTTGCAAACGTAGCAGAGAGAGCGTCTCAAAAGCTGAGAATATTATTCCAAACTAGAAAGCTTTATACTCCTAAACAACTCTTAATTCTGTACAAAGCCCAAATCTGACCAACAATGGAATACTGCTCCCATATTTGAGGTCTACTCTCAAGCATACACTGCATTTGTGGGATTCTACTCAGAAGAGAATTATGCGCATGATTGGAAACCCAAAACTAAACAGCTACCTTGAGACTTAAGTCTATTTTACAAGTATTTTCATAGAAGATGTTCAATGGATGTAGCCCACTTAATCCCTCCAAAAGCGGTCCATGCTAGGAATACCCACCACACTAATACTTGACATCCGTATGAAGTTCAGTTTGTCACTCCTCGTAAACCCGTTTTAAGCAGTCTTTTATACGAAAAACTTCATCCTTTTGGATTGATTTGCCCAGGACCGTGTTTTCCACCGAGTAGAGTTGACAGTGATTCAAGATCAACGTGAAATACTTTTTCCGCACACACGTTGCTCCTGTAGCGTTTTAGGGATTTCACTGCGGCACGCGTGCTATGCCCTTAATATGTATATATATATATATATATATATATATATATATATATATATATATATATATATATATATATATATATATATATATAGTAGAACCCCGGTTATCCGAGGTAACGTGGGGGGCACCCTCCTCGGATAATCCGGATTTGTTTTTTATTCATTCAAAAAATAAACATCAATACTTTAAACCGATGTATTAACGTTTTTTAACATATAGATACGAGGCTGGTTTGAAAAGTCCGTGCAAAGTCCGAGAGATGGCATCACCGGCGCGTATCGAGGTCATGTTTAGTTAGTAGCATCTTTTGAATGAACGCACACCAACTTTCAGCCATATTGGTCTATTTCTTTGTGTTTGGCATTCGTGTGAATCAAGGAAGTCGAGTGATTTTCAAGAAATGGACGAAAAAGAATTTCGTGTGGTGATTAAACATTACTTTATGAAAGGCAAAACGCCTCAGGAGACTAAAGAGAAGCTTGATAAACATTATGGTGACTCTGCACCTTCGATTAGGACAGTTTATAAATGGTTTCAAAATTTTTCGGACTGGCCATATGGGCACAAGTGACGCTGAACGTTCTGGACGGCCTGTGGAGGTTACGACTCCAGAAATCATTGATCAAATCCATGATATGGTGATGGATGACAGAAGAGTTAAGGTGCGTGAGATTGCTAGTGCTGTGGGCATCTCGAGTGAACGGGTACATAATATTTTGTATAAACATTTGGACATGAGAAAGCTATCCGCAAGATGAGTGCCGCGATTGCTCACGCTTGACCAAAAACGGAATCGTGTAAAGTGTTGCAAGGATGGTTTGCAGCTGTTCCAGAAGAATCCGGAGGACTTTAAGCGTCATCTTGTCACTGTGGATGAAACATGGATACATTACTATACTCCTGAGACCAAACAACAATCTAAACAATGGGTTACCAAGGGGGAATCTGCACCAAAAAAGGCGAAGACCGTTCCTTCGGCCGGAAAGGTTATGGCGACTGTCTTTCGGGATAATCCTCATCGACTATCTGGAAAAGGGTAAAACTATTACAGGTGAATATTATTCATCGTTATTGGACCGTTTGAAAACCGAGCTGCAAGAAAAATGCCCGCGATTGGCCCACAAGAAAGTCCTTTTCCATCACGACAACGCACCAGCACACACCTCAGCAGTTGTGGTCGCAAAATTAATGGAAATAGGATTCCAACTCGTTTCACATCCCCCCTATTCTCCAGACTTGGCTCCCTCGGACTACTATTTGTTCCCAATTTGAAGAAATGGTTGGCGGGACAAAGATTTTATTCAAACGAGGAGGTGATTGCAGACACTAATGGATATTTTGCAGACTTGGACAAATCCTATTATTCGGAAGGGATCAAACAAATTAGAACATCGTTGGACGAAGTGTATAAGCCTAAAAGGAGACTATGTCGAAAAATAAAAAGGTTTACCCCAAACATATAAGTAGTTTTTATTTTTGCACGGACTTTTCAAACCAGCCTCGTAGGTACATTCATTATAAAACAGTGAAACAGGTATCTAAACGCTTCTGTTTCATATTGCATCTTCTTTTTCTCGCTGCAATGTTTCTCCATCTATTAAGAAGAAGCAAATCCGCTGGGGTTGCCTGTGGTTGTTGTTCGATATACTTCAAAGCTTTTTCCAAAGAAGCAAAATCTTTTTGATGAGAGATCTTAGTGGGAGACTGTTCATCCACCGCCGCTTCGTCATCGTCATCATCATCTGATTTTTTCGGTTTCCTGAAAGGCATTCGTTATTTCTTTAATACTCATTTCTTCTTCTAAATGAACTGTTGTAATCCATTCAACAACATCTTCTCTTGTCACTTTTTTGCAACATTTTAATTTTTGCATTAATTCAAATAAACTTTTTTCTTTTTCTTCAATCTCGCTGTCAAGATTTGAACAGGGCATTTCTCCGTGGCTTCTCAATATCAAACCTAATTTATTTAATGGAGTATCATCTTCACTGTCATTATAGTCCTCAAAATCTATAATTTTTGATCAAGATTTTTGAATAGTGGTAGTATGCACAGAATCCCAAACTTGACCTACCCAGTAAATAACATTTTTCAGTAGAACCTTTCTCATCCCATTGATAATATCCTCCTTTTCTGTGTATTCTAACAGATGTTCAAGATATAAACGCCTATAATTTTTTTTAATGTTTTCGAGGATGCCTCGATCCATTGGTTGCATTATGCTGGTTACATTTGGAGGAAAAAATTTACAATTTCGCCCACATGAAGTCCTTCTCCAGGGTGAGAGGGGGCAATATCCATTAACAAAATTGCTTAATAGGAAGACGGTTTCTGTTCAAAAATTTAGTCACAGATGGCACGAACTCTTCTTCAAACCAGTTAGTAAATAAGGTCGCATCCATCCATGCGCTCTTCTGACTTTTGTAATAGACTGTTAGGGCTTTGGGTGAGATGTCTTTTGAAGCTCTTGGACCTGCAGAGTTGCCAATCACCATCAGTGGGATTTTATGTTTGCCAGATGCATTGGAAGATACCATTATAGTTAATCTTTCCTTACTTCGTTTGTGCCCAGGAGCTGATTTTTCCTGTCGAGATGCCAATGTTTTTGATGGAAGCATTTTATAATTCAGACCAGTTTCGTCACAGTTGTAAATTTGGTCACATGTGTATCCCCAATCTTCGATGTGTTTTTTTAAAGTTCTGCTTAAACTTCTCAATTGATCACACATCAGCAGAAAGTTTTTCACCACATACAGTTAGTTGTCGTACATCGTACCGTTTTTTCCAGCGGTCAAGCTATTTTTGTGCGGTTTCTTTTCCAATCTCCAACTGTTACCTCACCTACTCCATAATCTCGTGCAATAACTTTAATTGTCTCTCCTGCTTCAGTTCTTCTGATGGCTTTTAATTTTTCTTCAATAGGAACGACGATTCTTTTACGCTTGTTTTGCTCCATTATTATACAAACAAAAATTAAAACAAAGTAGTTCGTATTAATTACACTTAACTACCAGAACACCAACCAAATAAATTATGTGAGTATACTCGTACTTCTCCGCAGTAAACGCTATAACGCACTGCATTCACGCAAATTTACATGCTGAAAGAGTCCAAAAACATAAATAGGGAACCCCTCACACGGGCCAGGGGGATTCCCCGAAGGCTCCGACGATTTTAAATGGAAATATGTACATACCTATTTTAGAAGCTCGGTTAATACACAGCATAGACGCGCGTACCTCCGATAATCAATCTAAGAATTGCCTCGGTTAATCCGAAGCTCGGATAATCGCGACTCGGTTAATCGGGACTCTACTCTATATATATATATATATATATATATATATATATATATATATATATATATATATATATATATATATATATATATACAGGGTTACAGGGAAAGTCGTCCTAGATAATTAAGGACGTTATAGTTTAGGTCGTTTCTGACCGATTTGACTCTATGACATGATGTCCTAAGCTTAACCGTTTTCGAGATATTGAAGTTTAAAGAGTTTCTAAAAAAAACATGTTTCTTTTTGCTTTTATATCGATTTTTTTTATTAGAGGTTCACGAGTGCGATTTTTTGGTTATTTTTAGTTAGTCTGTATGTCAAGTATCAAAAATCATCAAAAAAAATTGAACTAGTTACTAACAGTTTCAAATGGCGGCTTGTTAATCTTTCTAAATTACGAATTGTTACCAAGTGTTTCCTACTTTAAATCAATAAAGAGAAAAAAAAATGTATGGAAGTTATTCTGCAAATTATTTTAAAAACTTTTACGTCTTTTTAGCTATCAAAAAAGGTATAATACTAGGAGTTTAATAGGAAAACTGTACACAGAATGACACCTAAAGCGGGCTCGGGTAGCAAAAGGTAAATTTTTAGTTCTAGGTGAAAATACGAAAAATACACAAATAAAACAAAAAACCTTGCAATTTAATATTTTTTATTAATTATAATTCATGTTCTATATGATCGCCCCTATTTCTAACACAAATTCTCATTCTTTCTCTTAAATTACTTTTCACAACGCTGGTTGTGAGGTGCCGCCTCATTTCGTCAGCCGCATCAATTATTTTTTGTCTTAGGACATCCACGTTTTCGATAGGAGTCATCTGGTCGTATACGAGACTTTTCATGTGACCCCACACATAAAAAATCCATCGGTTTTAGGTCTGGGCTTCTCGCCGGCCAAGGTATGGGTCCGCCTCTTCCAATCCATTTGTTGGGATAATTGTCATTGAGCACGAACACTTCCTCTGTAGTGAGCTGTGCAGCCATCGTGTTGAAAGTACATGTTTTGTCTCAAACCAATAGGTAGGTCTTCCATCAAATTAGGTAAATCGTTCCGCAAAAAATTGTCGTATTCCTCGCCATTCAAATTATCTGGCAGGAAGAATGGCCCCAACCAAATAATTTGAAATTATACCCATCCACACATTTAAGCTGAATCTTGTTTGTGTGAACATGTACTTTCAACACGATGGCTGCCCAGCTCACTACAGAGGAAGTGTTCGTGCATAGCTCAATGACAATTATCTCAACAAATGGATTGGAAGAGGCGGACCCATACCTTGACCGGCGAGAAGCCCAGACCTAACACCGATGGATTTTTATGTGTGGGGGTCACATGAAAAGTCTCGTATACGACCAGATGACTCCTATCGAAAACGTGGATGTCCTAAGACAAAAAATAATTGATGCGGCTGACGAAATGAGGCAGCACCTCACAACCAGCGTTGTGAAAAGTAATTTAAGAAAAAGAATGAGAATTTGTGTTAGAAATAGGGGCGACCATGAATTATAATTAATAAAAAATATTAAATTGCAAGGTTTTTTGTTTTATTTGTGTATTTTTCGTATTTTCACCTAGAACTAAAAATTTACCCTTTGCTACCCGAGCCCGCTTTAGGTGTCATTCTGTGTACAGTTTTCCTATTAAATTCCTAATATTATACCTTTTTTGATAGCTAAAAAGACGTAAAAGTTTTTAAAATAATTTGCAGAATAACTTCCATACATTTTTTTTTCTCTTTATTGATTTAAAGTAGGAAACACTTGGTAAAAATTCGTAATTTAGAAACATTAACAAGCCGGCATTTGAAACTGTTAGTAACTAGTTCAAATTTTTTTGATGATTTTTGATACTTGCCATACAGACTAACTAAAAAATAACCAAAAAATCGCACTCGAGAACCTCTAATAAAGAAAAAAAAAAAAAATCGATATAAAAGCAAAAAAAACATGTTTTTTTTTAGAAACCCTTTTAAACTTCAATATCTCGAAAACGGTTTAAGTTTAGGACATCATGTCATAGAGTCAAATCGGTCAGAAACGACTTAAACTATAACGTCCTTAATTATCTAGGACGACTTTCCCTGTAACCCTGTATATATATATACATATAGAAAATGAAAAATCTTGTGAAATCTAATGAGCCAAAGAAGGGCAATCTGAAATTGACAACAGATATTGTTAAAATTTAGGATATAACTTGTCAAACATTACAGAACTGTGCTAACCTTTGCGTACCTTGAATTTCCGTCTGATTAATCATTATTAATCTTGTGATAAGAATTAGTTTAAAATATCACGATTGATTTTTTGTCTGACATTACACACGCATGATTTCTTTTTATTGCTGCTATTAAGGAATTAAAGTAGCCAAACAAAATCAGTTTACGAATTCAATATTTATTTTTCCAGCAATAGCATTTTGTCGTCTTCTTGCAGGGATGCCGAGTTAGGTGACCGTTCCACATAGTTGACGTTCCCTTAATGCATAATCTTATCTTTATTGTATTCTGATATGTGACAGAAGCAGACTGAGAAGTTTTTTCTCAATAGTAATACATTTAAGATTGTATGTTAATGAGATAAACATGTTTCGTTGGCACTGTTTTCACTCCAAATCTGCAACAAAAAAAATATTGTCAATAAAAGAACTCACAAAGGCAATATTATTTTCTGATATCATTTTTTTTTACTAACTTTTTATTGTTTGTAAACAATAAAAAACAAAACAAGTAGAATAGTAACGGAAATATTTGTTCTCCATGATGACATATTAGAGACATCTTTATTTGAAGCATGCGTTCACTGTTTGGAGCTTGCGCAGTTGTAAAGGGAATAAAATAAATATAAGGACTCAGCTGTTATCGTTATTTGAAGCATGCGTCCACCATTTGGAGCTTGCGCAGTATTGAAACAAAACAAGAGAAACCTTTATTAAAGATAACGATTTCCCTTATTTAGGAACTTATAAGAGAGGTTATTTAAAGTACGTTATTCTTATCGCTATTATGGTAGGCCTGTTTCCTTTTCCCTACTTAGGTATACAAACCATTAAGAAAATACAGTAAAATTGAAACGATAATCTTTTATTGCAAACAACACTAACAATAGTTAATTAGTATTCAGATTATGTTGGGATTTTGCAATCTTGGACACAATGGCAATACAGTGTGTGTAGTGTTAATTTCAAATGAAATTTTATTTATCGCATATTCGTATTACCTTGGAAATATTGAAGGAAGTGACAGAAACCTGTTAAACACAACT
The DNA here is from genome assembly GCA_019049505.1 of Pachyrhynchus sulphureomaculatus. NCBI lineage: Eukaryota > Metazoa > Arthropoda > Insecta > Coleoptera > Curculionidae > Pachyrhynchus > Pachyrhynchus sulphureomaculatus. The sequence continues at coordinate 21,550 of JAHKBH010000867.1, forward strand.
TTAATTTAGAAACTTGTGTTGACCTCACACCTCAAATATTAACAACCGGTGTCCTTAACCATGAAATGAGTGGAAAAATCCCCTAAGTTTATAGAAGATGAATACTAACCTAACCTTGCAATTCCTTCGCGTTAATACTGCGTGTGCTTGAGATAACGACAAGGAGAAAGGTATGTGAAAAATAAGCATTGCAAAATCCCTTCATTGGTTGATTAAGAACTGTGATAATATTAGTACAAGGTATAACTAATCCAAATAACAAAATATTTTAGATTTGTTTAAATTTGTTCAGTTATCAGTGAAATCCCAATATTTTAGACTATATTTATCGATACTACTCAGTATATATCACCACTACACCAAACGCTTCATTTTTGCACTCGACGCGCGTTTCACTAACCGTGTTAGCTTCATCAGGAGCGATGATTGACTGATAGTCGAGTCGTCGAGTGCAAAAATAAAGTGTTTGGTGTAGTGGTGATATATACTCAGTAGTATCATTGTGCCAAAGATTCCACATTTCCCAACTTAGTATATTTATCGAAATATATATCATGAATTTAGTTATAAATTCACTTTTGAATAATAGATTAATAATTACTAAGAGAAAAAAGAAAAATGTAGTAAAGTATATAGGCGTACAAATTAACTATCGACGTGAATTAAAATTTTTCCTTCAGCCACTCTCTACCTACTGTTGGGTATAGGCCTCTCTCAAATCTTTCCATTTTTCTCTATGTTGTGCTTGTTGATACCAGTTAAGCCCTCCGATTCTCTTCAGATCGTCGCTCCATCTCTGTTGGGTCTTCCTATGCTTCGCTTTTCACCCCATGGTCTTTACCTAGTGATCTTGCCACTCCACTTATACGACGCTCTCGCTACATGGCCGGCCCAACGCCATTTCAGAGATGTTATCCGTTTGGTGATATCATCCACCTTTGTTCGTTGTCTAATCCATTTATTTATTTATTTATTTATTTACGGTTCATTAGAACCTAATTTAACTATCGGATAGGCATATTCTTCCAATGTTGATATAATAGTTGCTTAAACTTACTTATGGTTTCACAATTTTTAATATTATTTGGTAGGTCATTAAAAGTCCTTTATAATAAAGATTTGCTCGATCAGCTTCATTTGTAATTCCCACTATTCGGAAGTCATTTCGTCCTCTGGTGTTGTAGTTGTGTATCTGATTGACGTATCTAATTTTCTGGGTCAAATATGCGGGACAATTTTCTATCTTTATATTATAGATGAATTTCATTGCGTAATAAAATAAGCTCTGCTTTACACTCAGCCAATTTAATCGATCTAACATATCTTTTATGTGCGTATCTCTAGGCTTCCGCAATATAAATCTCATTGCCTTGTTTTGAAGTTTTTGCAGTAGTTCTATTTGTGTATCCTTAGCAAGAAATAATACCGAAGGACAGTAAAATAAAATGTGGCTCAATTATGCTTCTATATATTAATATTTTATGGTATTCACTTATGATGTGGCAAGTTCTATACATGAGATAAAGTTTTTGGTTTATTTTATTCACTAAATATTGAAAGTGTGCATCAAATTTAAGTTTACAATCTATTATTATACCCAAGTATTTAATTTCGTTTACTTTTTCTCTTTCACGATTATTTATGTATAATTTATGATTATTGTTATAGTTATTGTGTGATATTATCATATATTTAGTTTTATCTGTATTTAGTTTTAACATATTTATACACATCCACTTGTAAAGAATATTCATATCAGACTGCATTTTATTTAATAGCCACATCCAAACTAACATCACTAATTGCAATCAGTGCATCGTCTGCAAATAGTCTAACATCCCCGTACTTTAAACCGTCTTTAATGTCATTTATGTATATGAGAAACAGTACCGACGCAAGGACAGAGCCTTGCGGTAGACCAATATTCACTGGTATTGCTGATGATGTCGTGTTTCCAATTTTTGTTTGTTGCTTTCTATTCGATAGATAATCTTCAAACCATTTTAATTCTATATCACGCACTCCAATTTTGTGTAGTTTCATAAGCAATAATTTTCTGTCTATAGTTTCAAATGTTTTTTTTAAATCTATGAAAGTTGATACAATGTATTTTTTATTCATCAAATCTTCACGCCATTCACTTATAACATAATTAATTGCAGTTTCACATGAGTGTTTGCTTCTAAAACCCGATTGCTCTGGAATAATAATATTGTTATCATTCAAATATTAAAGTAACTGATTTTTTATCACTGTTTCAAGGATTTTTTTCGTCACTTGAAAGCGTATTTATTGGCCGAATCTCTTCAGGTTTTATAGTATATATTATTTTTTCAACTGGCACAATTTTGGAAATTTTCCATTCGTTAGGCACTTTTCCTTGCAGCATGCTATTATTGATGATGATTTATTAGTTTTCTTGTCCTTCAAAGTAACACTCAACATCTTCCTTTCGATTGCTCGTTGGTGAACTTGTAGTTTTTCTATTGTTCTTTTAGTTAAAACCCATGTCTCGGCTCCATACGTTGTAGCTGGTAAGATACATTGATTATAAATTTGGGTTTTTGATCTTTGAGGAATGTTCATATTCAGTACATATTTCAATTTTCGATATGATGCCCATCCCATACGTATCCTTCTTTCTATTTCAAGCTGCTGGTTTTCCTTTCCTATCGTCATTATTTGGCCCAGATAGATGTATGTATTTACTTTTTCTATTGTTGAATGTTCAATCACTATATTTTCATCATTGGCGTCTTCTTTACTCATGTACTTTGTCTTGAAGAAATTTATGTCAAGTCCCACTTTTCTTGCTTGGTGGTGGAGATCTGTGATCATCTGGATCATTTCATTCTTATTGTTTGCTATAATTCCAATGTCATCTGTGAATCTCAGGTTGTTTAGCCGATCGCCAGCTATCAGAAGGCCATATTCATCTCAATTCGGTTCTTTGAATACATCTTCTAAGATCATTGTAAATAACTTAGGCGATATTACATCCCCCTGCCTTACTCCTCTGTTCACTGGGACCTAGTTTGTCAGTTCTTCGTTTACCATAACTTTGAGTGTTGCTCGTTCATATATTCTGGCTATCAGTTCGCTGTCTATGTGGTCTATACGAGCATTTCTAAAAGTTCTTATAAGCGCCCATTTTTTCACTGTGTCGAAAGCCTTGCGAAAATCTACAAATGTGAGCCACATTGGTATATTATATTCGGTGGCCTTCTCGATTAGTTATTCTCAATGTGTGCAAGTGTTCAATCGTACTGAAGCCTGATCTGAGTCCAGCCTGTTCTATCGATTGGTATAATTCCATTTTATGTTCCAGTCTGTTTGTTACGATTCGTGAGAACAGCTTGTAAACTTGGGAAAGTAAACTAATTGGCCGGTAGTTTTCTAGGTTTTCGGGGTCACCTTTTTTGTATATTAAGATGACTATGGCGTTTTCTCCCAGTCTTCTGGTATATTTCCACATTTGAGGCATTCATTAAAAAGATCTTTTAATTCATTCATTAGGGCTTCACCTCCGCATTTTACCATTTCAAGTATAATATCATCCTCCCCAGCCGCTCTTTCACTTTTCATCTGTTGTAAGGCTCTCCTAACTTCATCCATTTCTATGTCAGGAATTTCTTCTGAGTTGACATTAATTACTCTTTTGTCTGTTGATGAATTGTCCTTTTCAACTACGACATTTTGGATTTTTGAACTGTAGAGGTCTTGATAAAAAAGTTGTAATTCTGTTCTGGGTATTTTTCTTGTCACTGATTATGTTTCCTTCTTGGTCCTTCAATTTAATTATCTCACTTTTACAGGCGTTTGCTCTTCTAAAAAACTTTTTATCCTTTGTTTTTCTCTATAAGATCTTTAACCATGTTTTCTTTGTATTTGTTTATGTCTTCTTTAGCCGCTTTTCGTACTGTCTTATTCAATTCTGCATATTCGACAGTTAATCTCTTTCCTTCTTGTATGAGATATCTTCGTTGTTCCAACATTATTTTTGTTTCTTTACTGAGCTTGTTATTCTTTCGCCTAATAGGTTGAGGAGGTATTTTTTCTGCTGTGGTCTTGAGTGTTTCAATTATTTTTCTGTTTCTTTCGTCTATACTTGCTCCTGTAGTTAATGTGTTTGTTAATAAGGTTGGCTGTAATCTGTTTTTGAATCTTACAGTAAATGTAATCTAAAAAATCAAATGTCGTCGTTTAAAAAGCAATATTTGCTTTTCAACTTGAAAAAAAAAATGCTCGACAGCCACGAAAGAAACAGTTTGTTCGGCTCTGGATGAAAACAATGTATCGTAATGTAAATGTACAAAGTACTTTTAATGATTTCGACAGGAAAATTTCTATCTTCAGAAAGACTGTAAGCTGAAGCAAATTTTTGTACACAAAATTCTTGACAAATTGAAATGGAAGTGGCAAATGCACTCAGTGTATGCAAGTTATTTCCCATAATCTACAGAAGCTAGGGGAGAAATTACGTAACATCTTGGTGAGTCCCTCATACGCTAACTACCCAAACCCAACGTAAGACGCTACGATTCTGCCTCGTCTAACTCTCCATGTTCAGAAGGAATAACTTTTCCATGAGGTCCATTAAGGTGAGACGTCAACAAGCAATGTAAAACCGAACATAAATGTAAAAAAGATGTTACTTGCCGAAATTTTCATGGACAGTATTGAAACAATGATATTTAACAACCATAATAACAACAGTAATAGTTGTCTATATTGGTATCGATACGTAGACGATATAATTGTATGCTTTACAGGTACGGACAGACAATTATCTCACTTTTTACAGTATATTAATTCTTTACATAGAAATATCAGTTTTACAATGGAAGAAGAATTCGAAGGGAAAATTAATTTCCTAGACTTAACAATTAGTAAAACCAGGGAAAAACATGAATTTGCAATATATCACAAACCTTGTCATACAGATACCACAATTCACAATAGTTCTCACCACCCTAACCATCATAAACTCGCAGCTTATCATAGTTTTATACATAGACTAACTAACAGAGGAAAATTTTACTAAAGAATTAAACTACATAAAACAATTAGCCGTTAATAACGGTTATTCGGTTACTTTAATCAATAATATCGTTAGGAAAAAACTTAGAAACCAGGCAATCTCAGAAATATACCCACGTTTTAAGGACAGAAATACCACATTTAAATGCTTAACCTATTTCAGCAAACAATGGAAAAATATCAACATAGCTTACAAGACTAACAATACTATAGGAAAATATCTTAAAAACTATAAACCACAAATCAATAAAGACAATAAATCAGGGGTTTATCAATTAACATGTGGGTCATGACCTAAAACATACATAGGACAAACCGGACGTCCATTTATACAAAGAATTACAGAACACGAAAAAACTTTCATCCATAGAAAATCTAATTCAACATATGCTAATCATCCTTTAACAGAAAATCACACATTTAACAAGAATTTCAAAATTTTACACACCCAACAAAAAGGTTTAAAACTAAACCTTTTAGAGACTATGCAAATAAATCGATTAAGGACTACAGGTACTTTACTCAACGACCAGGTAGATTTAAGCAATTCACCATTATTGAATTTATTCTCCTAATTCCAAATTTGTGTGTATTTTCCAATACTATCAATGTAATTTAATTAGGTGTAATATTATAATTAAGAAATTATTTAAAATTGTGAACATTAAACCTAACTTGACAGTGTAAGATATAGATTTGAAGAAGCTGCATCGACAGCGAAACGCGTCATCGCAATTTAACTAAACCAGTGGGAATTGACTAAAAACAGTCTTTTATTATATATTTATAATGAATTTCCATCAAGTAGAAGCTACAACCATCCAAAATTTGCAGGAAAACCTGACCCACTAGGAGATGCTCCGACCGGGTCAGGATGACATTTCTGAGCTCTACCAACAACAGCTGATCCCTATGAGAAACGCACTTGAACCAAAAAACACCGTTTACTGACAGTGGCGAAGGCACTGTAATCGTATTATAGGATATTAACAGAAAAAAGGTCCTGGAAACCATCTTAGATTAAGATTAGAAAATTCTTCATCGCGAAGGGAGATTTGGAACATTTGGATTATCACGTGGCTAATTATCGCTTCTTAGTCAATTAAATAAGTTAAAAGAGCATTGATCAATTCATCGCATCGAAACAACCATCATTTCCCGGATCCAGAATTCAACACTTGCCTGAGAGCTGGCAAAAAAGTAAAGAAAGTCAAGAAAATAAACTTGAAAATTGAGTTTGTAATATTATTTTTTCATAAATAAATATCAATGTTGATATATAATAAGTTTTTACTCCTGATAAAAGTGTTTCGAAAGTTTAAATTCAATAATTTTGGCTACTCGCATACAAAACAAAGTCGATAGTAATTTTATAAAACATGCCTAATAAAAAAAAAGGTAACAATGCTCCGCGTCGAATTGCCATAGTTCAAAGCACCTACAATATAAATACAAATAACACAATAATAATAATAATTTAATGAAGTTTTTCGAACAATAAGTTTTTTACAAAACGATATCAATGTTCATATGGTAAACTTTAATATTTATTTATATTTAATATTTCAGTCAATAATATTACGCATTTTTTATTAGTTTTATTTAAAAAAATTATGTGCTGAATCTAATCTAAGCCAGAATAAGAATAACAATACTTGACTGTAAAGGGTCTTCCATTTGGGACTTAACAACTTTGAAATTTCACTGTGAATGCACCCTTAAGCCAATCACCGAACTGTCAACGTCAAAACATTCAGTAAAGTCAACATTTTCATCATGGTGAAGTACACGAACGAACAACGTTTACAAATAATTAAAATTTACTACCAAAAATTTGGAGTCGGTGACTGCAACTTTAAGAGCGTTAACGCCAATTTTTGGTCGTAATTCTCGTCCCAGTAGACAAGCAATTCATAGTCTAGTGAAAAAATTTGAGGTAACATATTCGCTGCTGGATGTTCCGGTGCCAGTGAGACAACGGGTTGATCGAAGTGGCCAGAATATTTCTGCCGTTCAAGCGTCTATCTCAAACGAACCAAAACAGTCGATTTCACGGCGTTCTCAAGAATTGGGCATCGCTCAGACCACACTATGGCGAATTTTGCGAAAGGATCTTGGCCTGCACCCTTATAAGTTAAAGTTAACTCAAGAACTAAAGCCACTCGATCATACGAAGCGACGTACGTTCTCGAATTGGGCTCTAGAAATGTTGGAAGAAGATGACCAATTTCATCGCAAAATCATCTTTAGTGATGAAGCGCATTTTTTGGATAAACGGCTTCTTCAACAAATAGAATATGCATTATTGGTCAGGTGAAAACCCTCATGTGCTTGAAGAAACATCATCTCATCCACAAAAAATTACTGTTTGGTGCGGTTTTCATGCCGGTGGTGTCATTGGGCCGTTCTTTTTCGTTGATGAAAATAACCGTCACGTTACAGTCAATGGAGATCGCTACAGAGGCATGTTGCAACGTTATTTCTTTGATCAATTGCATGGGCTAGACATTAATGATATGTGGTTTCAACAAGATGGCGCCACAAGCCACATAGCGGGTGTAACAATCAACTTACTGCAATCTAAATTCGGTGAATGTCTTATATCGAGAAATGGTCCCGTCGAATGGCCGCGTAGATCGTGTAATTGAACACCTCTAGACTTCTTTTTATGGGGGTACGTTAAATCATTGGTCTATGCTAACAAGCCTGCGTCGTTAGAGGAGCCAGAGCCAATATTGAAAGAGATATATCGGCCGTTTCTGTCGAAATGTGTGGCCGAGTCATCGAAAATTGGGTTCAACGAATCCACCGCTGCAAACGTGCCCGTGGTGGACATATGAATGAAGTCGAATTCCATACATAAATGTTTTGATTGTACTTCAAGCCGATAGTAAAATTTTCGAAATGTCTCAAATGGGTTGCGTTTTATTTCAAAAAAAAGTTGTCAAGTCCTTAATGGAAGACCCGATATTTGCGCAGAAGACAACCGTTTATAAAGACCCAAGGAAGACTTTTCAAAATTGCACATTTACTCAACACTTACTGTCCGGTGTGCACACATTTTTTTGTTTTCAGTATTTTTATATCTGGTACTATAACAGTTGAATATATGAGAATTCTAATTAAAAAGCACGATATATAAATCTGAGACGATATTTCGCTTGTATATGTCTAATAACAAATAAAAGCGGATTTTCGAGTGTCACAGATACACACTTAGTAATAAAAATAGCTAACAGATAGACAGTTTTAAGTTTAACAAAAATTAATAAATAATTTAATATTTCTGTTTCGGTAAACTCAAAAAGTGTGAATTTTAATATGTTTTAGGGCATCAAAATAAAAAAAAAAAAAAGACTTGATATGTATGGCCAAAAACATGTCATTTTTAAGATATGACCATGAATAAAAGAAAAATTATATATTAAACCGATGTAGCAAGTCACATTAGAAATTTTCCACTATTCTTTTTAAGACATAAAGTATGGTAATAACTAGAGAACAATTTTGAAGAAAACATGGATTTCTAAGAATTAATTGACTATTTTTCCGAAGAACATACTTTTTCCTAAAATGATCAATTTCACTAAAAACACACCCAAAACTATTGTAAGAAGAAAATAAATCATTTGTCTATTAATAGAGACAAATGTTATTTCCACAGATTTCTGGTATGATTCTATGGGTACCAACTTCGAAATTTTTTTACCTTAGTTAAGCAAACATAAATCATACAAAATATCTTTCGAAGCGAGCACAACAAATAACTCACTCGTAATAGCTTTGCTTTGCAAAAGAAAACGGTAATACTTCTGTTGCAGATAGAAATTATTAATACTTTACATCTTTAGGTATAAACATTATAAAAAAATGATACAAATATTTAGACTCCTAGACTTCAAGATCCATGAGAAAGGCTAATAAAACAATATATACGAAGCACCTACTCTAATCCCCTCCGTCAAATTATTATTGGTAATTGTTCTTTTTTTTTATGGGTCTAGCACACGTGCTGCAGACAAGAAATCCCTAAAGCGCTACAGGAGCGACACGTGTGCGGAAAAAGCGATTCACTTTGTTCTTGAATCGCTGTAAATTGTACTCGGTGGGAAACACAGTCCTGGGTAAATTATTCCAAAGGGATGATGTTCTCCATATAAAAGACTGCTTGAAAAGCGTTGTACGAGGAGTAACAAGCTGAACCTCATACGGATGTGAAGTATTAGCGCGACGTGTACTTCTAACATGCACCGCTCTGGGAGGAATTAAGCGGGCCACATCCCTCGAACACTTTTCATGAAAATACTTGTAGAACAGGCTCAAGTCGCCAACAGTTCTTCAATGTTCCAGCGAATCACGGCTGCCGGTCAGTTCCGAGTCTCCAATCAGACGAACAGCTCTTCTCTGAATAGAATCCAACAAATGCAGTGTATGTTTGGGAGTGGAGCCCCAAACATGGGAGCAGTATTCCATAGTTGATCGAATTTGAGCTTTGTAAAGAATTAACAGTTGTTGTGGAGTGTAAAGCTTTCTGGTTCGAAATAATATTCCCAACTTTTGAGAAGCTCTCCTTGCTATTCCTGCAACATGTTCATGCCAGGACATATTTGCTCCCAAATTAACGCCCAACAAATTGAGTGACGATGTTAGAGGAATGGAGTGCCCCGACAGAACTATGTCGGGTTCAGCAACGTTAACTTTTTTAGACAAAACTGCCGCCTGGGTTTTCGTAGCGTTAAATTCCACTTGGTTACTGTCACCCCAAGATAAAATTTCTTCCAGGCCTTTGTTAAGTTGAATGACTTCCTGCTGTCTGCGGATATTCGTCTGAGTAGCCGATGTCCGAGCATTCAAAGTGAATGAAGATTTAAGCGTACTGTCATCTGCAAAGCTGTAGATTGGATTCTCGGTCTTTTCCAGCAGATCGTTAATCTAAATGAGAAAAAAAGTAGGAGACAGTATGGAGCCTTGCGGTACACCGGCGTTGATAGTGAAGGTGTTAGAAAGAACTCCGTCGACTGCCACTCGTAAAGAACGCTCTCTGAGGAAGCATGAGAGCAACAGACAGAACTTTTCAGACATACCATAAGAGCATAGCTTAGCCAACAGCCCATCGTGTCAAACACGGTCGAATGCCTTTGATATGTCAAGAGCAATTGCTCGAGATTCTCCAAAGTGTTCAACTGCGTTGTTCCAAACGTGTGTTACATAAGTCAGAAGATCTCCTGTTGATCTATTTTTACGAATGCCATATTGATGATCGCTTATAATGTTGGATCCTTCAAGATATTTTAGAAGATGCTGATTGATAGCCTTTTCCATGACTTTCGATATTATTGAAAGCAGTGCGATTGGTCGGTAGTTATTTGGCAAGGTCTTTTTGCCTTTTTTAGGTATCGGCTGAACTGTGGCACATTTTCAGCAGGAAGAAAATATTTTCTTTCTGTAGGATAGGTTAAAAAGTCTACAGAAAACTGGTGCTAGTTCCCTCGCACAGTTTTTTTGGAGAACTATGGCAGGTATTCCGTCAGCGCCAGAAGATTTTTTGGTGTCTAGCTTCATTAAAATGCGTTTTATGATACACTGTCTGAAGACAATATCGGGCATCCTTAACTGCACTATGGGAATAGTAGGTGGTGTTTTTCCTTGGAAATCGACAGTAGAATGTGAAGCAAAGAGTTCAGCCAACAAGTTCGCTTTCTCAACAGGTGTCGTTGCACTAGAATTATCTGGCCGTGTGAGTGGTGGTATGGTGGACTTGGTGAAATTTTGACTGACTGCCTTAACGACTGACCAAAAGGACTTGGAATTGTTGGGACAAGCGAGAAGTTTGAATCTAATTCTTTGATTGTGTACCTCCTTGGTTTCGTCGATAATTTCTTTGCATCTGTTCCTGGCACGAACAGAGGTGTTACGGTTTATGGTGTTGGGATTTTCACGCCATTGTCGGTAGGCAAGATGTTTAGAAGCAACAACTTCTTTGCATTTTCGGTCAAACCAAGGCTTGGAAGGGCATTTCTTCAAAAAAGGGATGTAAGCCTCCATACCGGCCAAAATAACACTGGAAACCTCCCTGGAGCAGTCAGATGGGTCGTCGGATCGAAAACAAATGTCTAACCAAGGGAAAGTTCGAAAATATTCCATGAGATCTTCCCATTTAGCATAGCAGATTTGTAGTGCCAAATCTTGCGTTAAGTGTATGGAGACTTTTTTGACATTAATTTTTATAACAGTTCTAAATAAAATGGTCCGTAGTTGTTTTTAATACTAATCCTCGTTGGTTAAGTTTCAAATATTAACTTAAACATGTTTTTTTATAGTTCCAATTAATTAATTAAACATAACACAAAAATAGTATAAATATAGAAAGTAGGTGGTATATGGAGACTTTTCGGACTGACTGACTGTATATATATATATATATATATATATATATATATATATATATATATATATATATATATATATATATATATATATTATTATTATGTTTGCAATGAAATGAATCATTTCATTGTAAACAACATAAATTAGCCTCATTACATTTTTTAGTTCGTCGTTTGGTCTGTTTCCCTCTGAATAGAGTAAACTTTAATAAAGAAAGGAATCGTATTAGAAATATAACTAATGGTTATGACGATGACTTAGTAAATAAGCTAATAAATAGACATAAGTTTAGGTTTAATATTCAGAATTCCACCTTTTTTACACGCGAAGAAAATAACACCAAGTATGTCTCCATACCATATAATCCGAAATATAAGGTAGGCCTCACCTTAGTCTATAAGTGATCAGACAATCTGAGGAATATCTTGGGAAATCCCAAAGATAAGATTCCTAATTGTGAGAAAAGTGGAATTTATGAAATTAGTTGTAATGATTGTGACAAAAAGTATGTTGGGCAAACTAGAAGGTCAATTAAAACACGATTTAAAGAACATTTAGCACACTTAAAATACAGTAGAACAGAAAAGTCTAGCATTGCCGAACATGCCCTTGAAGCTGATCATACTGTAACATTAGGTAATCTAAGATTAATAAAAAATTTATCTGATAGGAGATTGTTGGACGCATACGAAAGTATGGAAATCATAAAATGTAAAAGTAGTTTAAATAAAGACAGAGGGCCTATTCCTTATAGTCCCCTCTACTGGTTACTTGACCGGAACTGACGGCCTTGCCTATGTCATTAGTTCCGCTTGAGTAATTCAAGGGTTAGGCTAAGTATAAATAGGGTAGATTTGTAGTTTTAACTTTAGTCAATCATCGTTCCTGATGAAGCTAACATGGTTAGCGAAACGCGCGTCGAGTGCAAAAATAAAGTGTTTGGTGTAGTGGTGATATATACTGTATGATATATATATATATATATATATATATATATATATATATATATATATATATATATATATATATATATATACCTTCCCTTCCCTTCCTATGCTTAAAAATGTTTGTTATTTCAGCCAAAAACCAATAAACATTATGTGTGTGTGTCATTTCTATTTCAAGTAATTTATGTCGACTAAATTTAAAACCCATATCTTATTTCCATTCGCTACAGACAGACAGACGAATAGGCCAACGAAAACCTAGGATTCAGAAACCTCAAGAAATGCAAAAATCTCTGATGTTTTTTTCACCACAACAATACTTCTTTCAGCAAGAAAAGTAAAAATGTATCAATTATTTGGCAAACATAAACTATATGGCTTAGTTGTTGACATATTTGATTGTTTACTTCTATAAACGTTAATTAATTTGATGCTCTGGTTGCTTTATCCCAAAGCGTATTTAAAACCACTCCAATGTTCAAGTAGTTTGCGGTACGTCAAATATGGTACATAGGAGATATGGATAATTCTAGTTAACCCACATTACATCTCATGTACTATAATGTCAATATGGCAATGAAACAATGCACGCATCGTTCTGTGAATTTAGATTTATTAATCATATTAAACATCAAAGTTTCAATCAGGAGTGGAAATTCCTGCATTGTTATTTGTGTTCTAAACAGAATATGCCACCTATTCCAAAAGCCCTCGAATTATTTATGACTGAGAACTATCAGCAGGCTAAAGTTTAGATAAAAGCTATAGGTGAAAAATTAACATACATAAATTACAAAATTAGTGTAATTTTACTACACTTTTATATCACCACTACACTAAACACTTTGTTTTTACATTCGATTCGCGTTTCGCTAACCATGTTAGCTTCATCAGGAGCAATGATTGACTGATGTATCCAACATGGTTAGCGAAACGCGCGTCGGGTGCAAAAATCAAGTGTTTGATGTAGTGGTGATATATTCTGAGTAGTGTCATTGTGCCAAAGATTCCACATCATCGAGAATCAATCGTTGAATTTTTTTAAACATATACTTATTTTAACATTAAATGATCTACTTATCGCCACCTAAACCAAGCACAATTTGACATTTTTAATTCTGGTGTGGAAGCTTACTTCCCTTTTTCGAAGAAATACTCTTTTAACGGCAAACTTTTATTCGATCGAAGATGCAGAAGCTGTGTTTTTTTTATGAGTCTAGCACACGTGCTACAGGGAAGTCCCTAAAGCGCTACAGGAGCGACACGTGTGCGGAGACAGCGATTCACGTTGTTCTTAAATCGCTGTAGATTGTACTCGGTGGAAAACACAGTCCTGGGCAAATTATTCCAAATAGTAGTAACCCTCTACTGGTTACTTGACCGGAACTGATGGCCTTGCCTATACCATTAGTTCCGCCTGAGTAATTCAAGGGTTAGGTTAAGTATAAATAGGGTAGATTTGTAGTTTAGCTTTAGTCAATCATCACTCCTGATGAAGCTAACATGGTTAGCGAAACCCTTAAAAATAAAGTGTTTTGTGTAGTGGTGATATATACTGAGTAGTACCATTGTGCCAACGATTCGATATTCCCAACTAAATTTAAGTATGTTTAGTTTATAAGGCGTAAAATATCTCCTTCGTTACTTGAAGACCTTGATTGTATTTTTCACAAATACAGTAATCCCTCTGGATCATCGAACTTCTATGGCTACACCTCGCAATCAAACGGTTTAATTCTGAAACAGTTGTTTCCTTGTATTTTATATATTGTTGAGTCTGTCTCAGGCCTTCTTTTGTTTTTCCTTAAGTGAGTTTTATTTGTTTTGCATGTTCTACTAAATTTAGTCTTCTTTGAATTCCAACTCTGTTTTTGACCCATGGGATCTTCAACTGTTCTCTCATCTCCGTTGACTTATGATTTCAGTGACGTTAACTGCACTTGTGCTGAAGTTTACCTAATGCCAAACTAATTCATGAACCCTTCTAAATAAAATATAACTTTTCATCTTTTATAACGTTTACTTTTTATGATAACCTCTTTAATGGTAAACTGTCTTTTATTTAGCTTTTATGTTCCCTTTTCTGCTCATAACCATGCTGGAATTATCCAGACGAATTTCCATAATACTAAGAATGTACTAACTGGAAAGTATAGCGGACTATAAATCTTTTATCCGGGAGATTATGAAATGCCCACTTTAATGTGCATAATATAGTAAAATTGCATTAACAATATAAAATAAATAGTAAAGTAATAAAAAAAATGTACTTAAAGTCTGCAAATACAAAAACAACCTAAAACTTTAAAGTTCATCACATAACTGTTATCATAACTACACCAAACATATTTATGTTAACATCATCAAGACTGATGAATGGCTAAATATAAAATTGAAAACTAGATTATTTATTTCAAGGGTTTTGATTATTGAAGTGAAACCGACCAATCACAGACGTTTATTTAGCTCTAGTAAAATAATCAACACAGAAGATTGTAATGCATAGATTCTCAGTACTGTTTTTATATTTGTAATTTCAGTGTTTTCAAGAAAATCAAATGAAGATGATTTTGCTTTAAAATTAAATCACCAATGTGATTCTATTAAATTAAATTGTGAAATTAAGAACAAAAAGAATTCCTAGTTAATTTGGTTAATAAAAACAATTATGTTGGGAATGTGGGATCTTTGGCACAATGACACTACTCAGTATATATCACCACTACACCAAACAGTTTAAATATATAAGAAAAGACTGTTAATTAAAATTGCGATGACGCGTTTCGCTGTCGATGCAGCTTCTTCAGCACTGTTAAGTTAGGTTTAATGTTCACAATTTTATATAATTTCTTAATTATAAAATTACACCTAATTAAATTACATTGATAGTATTGGAAAACTCACACAGATTTGGAATTAGGAGAATAAATTCAATAATGGTCAATTGCTTAAATCTACCTGGTCGTTGAGTAAAGTACCTGTAGTCCTTAATCGATTTATTTGCATTGTCTCTAAAAGGTTTAGTTTTAAACTTTTTTGTTGGGTGTGTAAAATTTTGAAATTCTTGTTAAATGTGTGATTTTCTGTTAAAAGATGATTAGCATATGTTGAATTAGATTTTCTATGGATGAAACTCTTTTGGTGTTATGTAATTCTTTGTATAAATGTACGTCCGGTTTGTCCTATGTATGTTTTAGGACATGAACCACATGCTAATTGATAAACCCCTGATTTATTGTCTTTATTGATTTGTGGTTTGTAGTTTTTAAGATATTTTCCTATAGTATTGTTAGTCTTGTAAGCTATGTTGATATTTTTTTAATTTAAAAAAATATCAACATAGCTTACAAGACAACAATTCCAGGTCATTTTGGTCAGTCGTTAAGGCAGTCAGTCAAAATTTCACCAAATCCACCATACCACCACTCACACGGCCAGATAATTCTATTGCAACGACACCTGTTGAGAAAGCGAACTTGTTGGCTGAACTCTTTACTTCACATTCTACTGTCGATTTCCAAGGAAAAACACCACCTACTATTCCCAGAGTGCAGTCAAGGATGCCCGATATTGTCTTCAGAAAGCGTATCATAAAACGTATTTTAATGAAGCTTCTGACGCTGACGGAATCTCTGCCATAGTTCTCAAAAACTGTGCGAGGGAACTAGCACCAGTTTTCTGTAGACTTTTCAACCTATCCTACACAAAGGGAATATTTCCTTCCTGCTGGAAATGTGCCATAGTTCAGCCGATACCTAAAAAAGGTAAGAAGACCTTACCAAATAACTACCGACCAATCGCACTGCTTTCAATAATATCAAAAGTCATGGAAAAGGCTATCAATCAGCATCTCTAAAATAACTTGAAGGATTCAACATTATTAGCGATCCTCAATATGGCTTTCGTAAAAATAGATCAACAGGAGATCTTCTGACTTATGTAACACACGTTTGGAACAACGCAATTGAACACTTTGGAGAATCTCGAGCGGTTGCTCTTGACATATCCAAGGCATTCGACCGTGTTTGGCACGATGGGCTGTTGGCTAAGCAATGCTCTTATGGTACGTCTAAAAAGTTCTGTTTGTGGCTCTCATGTTTCCTCAGAGAGCGTTCTTTACGAGTGGCAGTCGACGGATTTTTTTCTAACACTTTCACTATCAACGCCGGTATACCTCAAGGCTCCATACTGTCTCCTACTTTTTTTCTCATTTACATTAACGATCTGCTGGAAAAGACCGAGAATCCAATCTACAGCTTTGCAGATCACAGTACGCTTATCTCTTCATTCACTTTGAACGCTCGGACATAGGCTACTCAGACGAATATCCGCAGACAGCAGGAAGTCATTCAACTTAATAAAGACCTGGAAGAAATTCTATCTTGAGGTGACAGTAACCAAGTGGAATTTAACGCTACAAAAACCCAGGCGGCAGTTTTTTCTAAAAAAAGTTAACGTTGCCGAACCCGACATAGTTATGTCGGGGCACTCCATTCCCCTAACATCGTCACTCAATTTGTTGGGGGTTAATTTGGGAGCAAATATGTCCTGGCATGAACATGTTGCAGGCATAGCAAGGAGAGCTTCTCAAAAGTTGGGAATATTATTTCGAACCAGAAAGCTTTACACTCCACAACAACTGTTAATTCTTTACAAAGCTCAGATTCGACCAACTATGGAATACTGCTCCCATGTTTGGGGCTCCGTTCCCAAACATACACTGCATTTGTTGGATTCTATTCAGAGAAGAGCTGTTCGTCTGATTGTAGACCCGGAACTGACCGGCTGCCTTAGTTCGCTGGAACATCGAAGAACGGTTGGCGACTTGAGCCTATTCTACAAGTATTTTCATGGAAAGTGTTCGAAGGATGTGGCCCGCTTAATTCCTCCCAGAGCGGTGCATGTTAGAAGTACACGTCGCGCTAATACTTCACATTCGTATGAGGTTCAGCTTGTTACTCCTCGTACAACGCTTTTCAAGCAGTCGTTTATATGAAGAACATCATCCCTTTGGAATAATTTGTCCAGGACTGTTTCCCACCGAGTACAATTTACAGCGATTAAAGACCAACATGAATAGCTTTTTCCGCACACGTGTCGCTCCTGTAGTGCTTTAGGGACTTCTTCCCTGCAGCACGTGTGCTAGACCCATAAAAAAAAAAAAACCGTCCAAAACAAAAAATTTAATTACTGCCCCATATTTAATTGTTTCCATTTTAAAAAAATCAGTAACACGTCAGTATTAAACAGTTGCTACTACTTGAATTAATTGACAGATCGAAATAAAATTTTATCATTGTTTATATAAAGCTAAGACCAATGGTTATGACGAAAAATATCTATAATTCTACCTTTTTACGCGAGGAAAATAATAAATAATCCAAAATAATGTGTTTAATAAGGTACACCCCACGAGATTCTGTAATTATCAGACGACTTAAAAAATATCTTAGGAAGTCTGAAGAATGAACCGGGAACGTAAAGAAAGTGAACGATTCAAACAAGATTTAAAGAAAATTTAACTCGCTTGAGAGACGTCAATTAGTCGATATCGCTTGGATAATCAAGACTTTTATCAAGAATAGTCCAATTTATTATCTTAGGTTTAGTCAAATAAATGCGAGGCGGGTGCATAAATAATGGATTTGGTATAGTAGTAATAACTGTTGTGTAGGTTACTGTACCAAAGATTCCAAAATCCTAGCTGTCTAAAGGTCATATTATTTCTAAAACCTCATAGGTACCAGTATATTACATTTTCTAAATTTTACTTTAGTTTGTTGAAAATATGAAAGTTTCCAGAGTCAAAGATGTCTCTTAATTTTGTTAGTAAGTCCACATGCATTAAAAAAAAATCAGTGTATAAATAAAGTTTAAATTGTTGCTCAAAAAACTTACTTTTTCATTTTAGTGTTCCGTACAGAACACTTATAAGACCACTTCGGTGTCTGTCCGTCTGCCTATCTGTCACACTCGATTTTTTTCCGAAACTATTTGACATAGGAAGTCAAAACTTCATACTAAGAGAACTTGATGGCCTCATCAGAGCCGTGTAATTTTGAAAGTTAAATTTTGACTTAAGAGACTGATTTGGGGCGGTGAATTCGGAAGTGAAAAAAAAATTTTTTTACCAGGTCATCGAGTGGGGCGTCAAATGAAAGCTGGTAGGAACGCGAGTTCAAAAATATATATAATGCAATTCTGCCCACACTTTTCTTTGTATTATTTTTCAAAAATCGCTGTCACCCCACACCTTATCTCGAAAAGTACTGATCAAAAATTTTTTAAAAAGTTCTGAAAGATTCTCCACAGGGCGCAAATTGAAGGAAAATTATCACAAGTACATTAACTTTAATAACACAGGACCACAAAAAAAACATTTTTGTCAATTTACTTTGACTACAATGGGTCTAGACTATGTTTTTTTGAATAGTTGATCGTCGTGGCCGTTACTATGTGGTAATTTATCATTTTAACGGAAAGAAATAAAACACTTATTATGTATTATTACCACTATATTGCACAAGTTTTGCGACTGCAGTTTCGACCTATGCGGTCATTATCAAGCTTACGTACTAAACTGAATATGACTTGTCTATTTAATTCAGTTTAGTACGTAAGCTTGATAATGACCGCATAGGTCAAAACTGCAGTCGCAAAACTTGTGCAATATAGTGGTAATAATACATAATAAGTGTTTTATTTCTTTCCGTTACTATGTTTTTTGGGTTGCTGATCAAGAATTCGAAGTCCGTTTTGATCAATTACATCTGGATTTTGCATGAAATAGCCATAAAATTGGTAAAAATGAGCTCAAATGAGATTTTTAAAGGGCATAGTATTCCAGAATGATCAAATTCGCCATATACCAGCAACTTTTGGAGTTTGCAGATATTACTCCAATGTCTGAAACGTTTTGACAGTGACCATATGTTCGGCAGCTGTCAAATGCCAAAATGCCTTTAGGAAGAGATTCTATATTGCTAATGCAACCATGCTACCTGATGCTCTTGGCGATTTTGATCAAGATGAGAGAATGATAAATATCATTTAAGAGCTGTCAAGTTTACTTTGGCAGCTGTCAAGTTTCTTTGGCAACTATGAAATTTACTTTGACAGCCGTCACAGAGGGGCAAAAGTATAAGGAATATTGACCCTTTCGACGATATAGAGTATTTGCCTTGACTTAACAGTTTAATTTGTCATTTGACAGCTGTCAACTCGTAAATATTGTAGAAAATCATTCATCTCAATCCTTTACACGAAATGAAATTCGCATCTTAAACAAAGGTCTTAACTTTGCAGTACCCCCTCCTAGAGATAATTTATCAGAAATAGTTGCTCACATTGAAAGTTCATTAGTACACTTCCAGAAAATAGTAAATCCTTTGTTAGGGAAGCATGTCGCAATCAAATATCGAAAAACATAGTTAACAACACAAATTCTAATTCACGAAAAAAAACATGAAAGTAGTTAAAGGATTGAAAAAGAAAGATGTTTTCTACTTAAAAGCGGATAAAGGAAATATTGGATAAGAAAGATTACTTTGAACGCGTAGATAATCTTATCGAATCTGGCCCTTATGAAAAGGTAATAAGAAATCCATTACCGAGATTGATATCAGAGGTTAAAAATTCTTTAAAAAAATGTAAGAACCTTGTCTCCGATTCGCTAAAATTTAAATTAAATGTGAGTAATCCGACCATACCAAAATTGTATTGCTTACCCAAAATTCACAAACCTGGAAAAGCAATGCGACCCATTGTTTCATCGGTCGGATCACCCACATATTTAATATCCAAATGGTTATCAAAAGAACTCGAGAAGTTACCATTAAATACTTTCGCAGTGAAGAAATCGTTAGAATTCATTAATAAAACAAAAAATCTAGTTCTTAATGAAGGTGGTCTTAATTTCTTTTGATGTTAGTTCTTTGTTCCCAAGTGTGCCAATTCCACACACTTTACAATATCTCGAAGAATTACTTAGAATGAATGACTTTGAAGACGAAATTATTCGTGAATACTTAACATTATCTAAACTTTGTATGGAACAAAATTATTTCCAATATACCAATCAATTTTATGTTCAGAAAGAAGGAACAGCTATGGGTAATTGCTTGTCACCCTTCATAGCCAATTTATTCATGAGTAAGTTTGAAATCGAAGCCAGTCAAGAATTCGAATATTTCCCAAGGGTATGGTATAGGTATGTGGATGATATTTTCGCGATTTTTGATACAAAGAGAGCAAATATTAATGATTTTGTTTCTAAATTACATAGCCGGTATGATTCCATTAAATTCACTTACGAAGTTGAGAACACACAGGACAATTGCCTTTTCTAGATATTTTAGTTATTAAAAATAATAATAGATTAGAATT
Source organism: Pachyrhynchus sulphureomaculatus (assembly GCA_019049505.1). NCBI lineage: Eukaryota > Metazoa > Arthropoda > Insecta > Coleoptera > Curculionidae > Pachyrhynchus > Pachyrhynchus sulphureomaculatus. The sequence continues at coordinate 42,309 of JAHKBH010000867.1, forward strand.
TGATATCTATAGGAAGGATACAGTAACAGATAGATATATTCCTAATGATTCATTTCATTGCAAACAACATAAATTAGCCTCATTACATTTTTTAGTTCATCGTTTGGTCACTTTCCCTCTGAACAGAGTAAACTTCAATAAAGAAAGGAATCGTATTAGAAATATAACTAGAGTTAATGGTTACGACGATGACTTAGTAAATAAGCTAATAAATAGACATAAATTTAGGTTTAATATTCAGAATTCCACCTTTTTTACACGCGAAGAAAATAACACCAAATATATCTCCATACCATATAATCCGAAATATAGCAAGGGACTCAATAAGGTATTTAATAAGGTAGGCCTCACCTTAGTCTATAAGTCATCAGACAATCTGAGGAATATCTTAGGAAATCCCAAAGATAAGATTCCTAATTGTGAGAAAAGTGGAATTTATGAAATTAGTTGTAATGATTGTGACAAAAAGTATGTTGGGCAAACTAAAAGGTCAATTAAAACACGATTTAAAGAACATTTAGCACACTTAAGATACAATAGAACAGAAAAGTCTAGCATTGCCGAACATGCCCTTGAAGCTGATCATACTGTAACATTAGATAATCTAAGATTATTAAAAAATGTATCTGATAGGAGATTGTTTAAACGCATACGAAAGTATGGAAATCATAAAATGTAAAAGTAGTTTAAATAAAGACAGAGGGCCTATTCCTTATGGTCCCCTCTACTGGGTACTTGACCGGAACTGAGGGCCTTGCCTATGTCATTAGTTCCGCTTGAGTAATTCAAAGGTTAGGCTAAGTATAAATAGGGTAGATTTGTAGTTTAGCTTTAGTCAATCATCGCTCCTGATGAAACTAACATGGTTAGCGAAACGCGCGTCGAGCGCAAAAATAAAGTGTTTGGTGTAGTGGTGATATATACTTAGGAGTATCATTGTGCCAAAGATTCCACATTCCCAACTAAGTAAACATTTTATATGTTAGGACCGTTTCTAGAGCCACCAAGATCATATAGTATACAGAGATTTCAAGGGAATAGAGTAACCCTATCATGACTGATTGGCTGCCACCAGTTCTCACTGGTTTGCAAGCTTTGTCCATCATTTGACAATTGTTGAAGTGTACTTCAGTGCTGTCAATTAACATATTATGTCAAGCTCCTTACTATAACCACTCCAACCATTACATTAGCATCATTCTTCAATGGAATAGAATATTCGCATTCTTTTAACAATTTAATTCGACATTTGACGGCTGTTAAAGTAAACTTCACAGTTTTCAAAGGAAACTTGACAGCTGCCAAAGTAAACTTGACAGCTGTTAAATAATATATTGCATTCTCTCATCTGGATCAGAATCGCCAATAGCATCAGGTACCATGGTTGCATTAGCAATATAGAATCTCTTCGTCAAGGCATTTTGGCACTTGACAGCGGCAGAACATATGGTCGCTGTCAAAAACTATTTAGGACATTGAAGTAATACCTTGTAACATTCATTTTTTCCTAGATCATGTTATGTTACTGTTTTTCTCCTTATAATTCACATTTTTTTTTTTCCATTTTTATATTTATTGCAGTGCTTACTAAATTTTAAACAATGTAGTTCACTTGAATTTAAGAGCCGTTTATATTACAGTGTGCGTTGCAGGTTTTCTACCAGATTTATTTAATTCGTTTCTAATGCGTCGATTGGCTAGACATTTGTATCCGAGAAGTAGCCATCTTGAAGACGTGATTTATACGGAAGGGAGAAAAATATTTAAGGGTCCGGAGGACACGGATCAAGGCTTTTTTTCCAAAATGAAGTCGTAGTAGGCCTTTTTCCAACAAGTAGCCATCCTAGGCTCTTCCCATCATGTAACCGCAAGAGGCTCTTACTATCGTATAGCAGCAGCCAGGTTCTTTTTTTTCTCAGCCAAGGTACGGGCTTTTTTTTTTAGAAAGCCACCCAGTAGGCTTTCACTATCAAGTAGCCGACAAATTAGTGACGGAGTAGTGTGAAAACGGTTTTAGTGCTTAATTCAAGGCCTTTTTCTTTAAAATATCCTGTTTATTCCCAGACCTTTAGGGGCCAAAGAAAAGTTTAGTAGCCCAAAGGGAACTAAAGTAATCAAGAGGGAGACATCTGTGTTTTGAACATACTACCAGGACAGGCCTAAAAGCTCGTAGGAAAATCGTAAGTCATCAGAATATCCATCCGTAGACCTATTTTCCCGCTGATAAGTGCGTTTCACATCGTATAGAACTGATAACTCGAGAAGTGAACCTCAAGAACCTTCAACACCGGGTGTAGCATAGTTTTAATTAAAAAATCCTGATTTAAGGACTCTATCTAGCAATACCACCTATTAGGCTAAGGTTTTTTTGTAATCTATAATATATATAAAATGCAACGTCTCTCTGTCTGTCTGTCTGTCCGTTAGTGCGCTTATCACTGGACAACCAATTATCCGATTTACGTACTTTTTTTTTTAAACATACATATGTCCTCTGGCCAGGTTATAGGCTATATTTTATTACGATAGGTAGCATAGGGAATGAGCAGTGACGATAATAGTGAATGAAGTCGGAAAAAAGTTTGCCGTGAGCGCGTTCCGTTGCAGTACACAGCCTAACCCATTAAATTTGGAACAATATTATGTAGCAGCGAATATCTATAATCTATAATATATATAAAAAGCAATGTCTGTCTGTCCATTAGTCTGTCTGTCTGTCCATTAGTGCGTTTATCAGGCGAGAACCACTTACGTGATTTTTTAAATTCATACATATGTTCTCTGAAGAGGTTATATAATAATAATAATAATCTATATAACATATATAAAACGCAACGTCTCTCTGTCTGTCTGTCCGTTAATGTGCTTATCATTCGAGAACCACTTATCGGATTTACGTGATTTTTTTTTAATTCTTAATTTGATATATGTCAAAAAAAATCTATAATATATATAAAACGTAACATCTCTCTGCCTGTCTGTCTATCCATTACTGCGCTTAGCACTCAAGAACCACTTATCCGATTTAGGTGTTTTTTTTATTATAAAACACAAAGGGAATAAACAGGGACAAAATGCTAATATATAGGAAAAAAGTTGGAAGTTTAGCAGGAAGCTTCGCAGAAAGACTGAAATGAGGAGTTGAATGAGAAATAGGAAGCAAAATTAACTGAAGGGCAGGAGGGCGACAAATAAACCCTGCAAAGAAGAAATAAGAGAAATACTCAGAACGTAAAAAAAATAAGGCCCCGGGTGGAAATTGTAGAACTGATAAAAGCTGGAGGAGTAGATCTGGAAAATGAAATATGCCGGTTGGTGCAAGAAATATGGGAAACAGAAAAGATGTTAGTGAGCTGGAGAGAGTCGCTCATTTGTCCAATATATAAAAAAGGAGAAAAAACTATATATGCTAATTATAGACCAATAGCCTTACTGGATGTCGTGTACAAGATAGTAGTGTTGACTATCAAAAACAGACTAGCAGAGAAAGCCGAGTCTATTCTGGGAGAGTACCAGTGTGGATTCAGGAAAAATAGATCGGTTACAGCCAGATATTTTCGATAAAGCAAATCCAAGATAATAGCTTAGAACAAAATTTGGCACTACACTTGGTCTTTGTGGATTTCAGAGAAGCATATGACTCCGTATTCCAAGTAAATTGATTCGCATGGTGAGAATGACCCTGAATGACACAGAAAATAGAGTGTTGGTTGAGGGCAAAGTATCAGACAAGTTTAAGGTGAAGAGAGGATTAAGACAGGGGGAACCAGTGTCGACATGTCTATTTAATTTGGCACTAGAGAAGATAATCCGGGAGTCAGAAATAAAAACAAATGGAACGATATACCAACAAACCTGCCAATGCTTGGCCTATGCGGATGATGTAGCAGTGATTGCAAGAGCAAAAGAGAACCTCAAAAAAGCCATAAGTAGGATAGAAGAAAGGGGAAGGATGAGAGGACTAAAGATAAATGAGGAAAAAACAAAATACATGGAAATTACAAAGAAGAAGGATATTAAAAACAACAAAAGTTTAGATATAATAAACAACTTAGGAAAAAGATATATGTTTGAAAAAGTAGACAAATTTAATTATCTGGGAGTAACAATAACATAGAGTGGACAAGAAAGGACGGAGGTACAAGAAAGAATAGCGAAAGGACAGAGATGTTTGGGGGCAATGAATCCAATATTGAAATTAAAGAATGTATCAAGAAAAGCAAAAGAAAGAATATATACGACAGTTGTCAGACCCACGTTGACATATAGATGCGAAACGTGGAAACTGAATGCAAGAGAAAAGGAGACGTTGGAGGTGTGGGAAAAGAAAGCTTTAAGAAAAATCTACGGAGGAAGGAAAGAAGAGGGACTGTGGAGAAGAAGAACAAACTACGAATTAAAATGCCTATATACGAAACCCCTTATAAGCCAAATCATAATAAGCCAGCGATTAGGATGGTTGGGACACGTGGCAAGGATGAAGGAAGAATGACAGGCAAAGCAAGCCCTAATAAGAAGAGTGGTTGGAAGAAGAGGCAAGGGTAGACCTCGATCTACATGGATTCAGGCAGTAAAGCAAGATCCGGAGTTGATGGGAATCCTGCACTGGGAAAAGCTAACAGGAGACAAAAAGAAGTGGAGACAAGTATGCAACCAAGCCATGGGCCTCTAAGGCCCCTTGAGCTATATAAAAATATAAACATAACGAATAAGCAGTGACGATAAAGGTGAATCAAGTTCACGCGAGCGGAACCTATTTTACTTTTCAGGACAAAAGGGTTGTACCATATCAAAATTTTCCTTAACAACTTCATAACCCTTCAGTGTTTTTTCATTTTTTTAGCTGAAGTTAGATCCTTTTTATTTTAAAATGAATGGTGCCCAAAATTTGTACAACCAAAAAATTTTAAACAACTATAGAGACTATTTCCAAAAGACGTACAAAAATTATCTCTTACCCATATTACTTTAACAAGAAAAACTGATCTAGTGTATGTCTAATTTCTTTAGTTCTTTTAATATTAATAACCACTCAATCCATTCTCAGAAATTATAAAAAAAAAGTATAGAAGGGAGGGGCTACAAAAATAGCGCTTTAGTGTGTGGGTGAAATTAACACGCCACAACCTGTAGCCCCCAAAAGTGGCGGGTATATGCGAATTTGATCATTCCGGAACTATGCGCTTTTTAAA
>JAHKBH010000868.1:0-25000 GCA_019049505.1 Pachyrhynchus sulphureomaculatus
CTCAGTATTCCATTTCACAGTGCTAATTATGGCTATTACAGTCCTCTCACGAGAATGTGCCGATTATTTAATACATACAGCCTTGATCCCTTCAGTTGTAGTGTTAGCGAATTTAAAACGCTTGTAAGCGCGGTCGGGATCTGAGGTGTTAAACTGTTGTAATGCTTGTTTTTTTTTCTCCTTTTTCACGTTATGAATTGTATATGTGCATTGTGTTTTAACATTATTCTGTTTTTATATTACTGTTGTAATTTTGTTTTTATACTACTATTGTAATTGACTTGTCGGTTGGAATAAATAAATAAATAAATATTTTCGAACTTATCCTTGGTTAGACGTTTGTTTTGCCAGTCGCAATATTTCCAGAGTTTCTAAGTACTTGCCAAAAAACTACGGACCAGTCACACTGCTTTCAATAATATCTAAAGTTATAGAAAAGGCTATCAATTACACAGGTCTGCAACAAAAATGCTGTTTGGATGTTTTCAACTGATTTCTATGTATTTAGCTGTTCTGAAAACTAAAACAATACTCAAAAAATTCCAGAACGTCAGGTTATTTTGCAAAACGCAAAATTTTATTATAAAAAAGGGTTTTTTTGGGCTAACTTGAAGTCATAAATAAATAGGTACAATTTTATTTTGATTACTGTTTTTAAATGTATACAGGCCATAACTCATTACTTTCTAAATAAAGAACGCCCTGTGTGAGCTAAATTAACAAACATAAACGTTGTAACCAGAACGTGCGCGCTCCGATAGTGTAGAAAGTGGCGCGGTACAATTACGTGTTAACTCGTCATTGTTTTATAGATCTTGGTTCAATATAGTGCAATGTCATCTGTGCGGAAGTGTGTGAACTCGTCTGACAGTTTCTGTTATATTTGTGGCGAATATATGGTATTAAAGCAACAACTTAATATTACGAACTTTGTAAAAAAAGTATACTTCGCGTATTTTGGCTTAAAATTTGGAGATCAGGATAAAGTTTGGGCACCTCATAAAGTCTGTAAACGATGTGTTGAAGACCTTCGAAATTGGTTTAAGGGCAAGAAAAAAGCTTTCCGATATGCGATTTCTATGGTATGGCGCGAGCAAAATAACCATAGTGATGATTGTGTGATTTTGTTCGTGTAATGTGAAAGGGTATAATTCAAAATGGAAGCAGTTCATTTCGTACTCCAATCTGCAATCAGCTATTCGTCCCATCCCTCATGGGACCGAAATACCAGTGCCCAAGCCTCTGGTACCTTGGAAGCTGTACCTGAACCCGATGACAAGTCAAGTTTTCAATTTGAAGATGACAGCAGTTCGAAATTGTTTTCCCAGGGCGAGCTAAATGATTTGGTAAGAGACTTGAATCTTCCAAAAAACGCTGCTGAGTTGCTTGGATCAATGCTCAAAAGCAGGAACTTACTTTTGCCGGGAGTGTCTTCCTCCTGGTTTAGATATCGTGAGAAGCAGTTCACTTCCTACTTTGTCCAAGAGGACGAGTTGGTTTATTGTACCAATATTGAAGGTTTGATGGATACATTTAAGATCTCATTCGACCCAGCACAGTGGCGTATTTTCATAGATTCTTCAAAAAGAAGCCTTAAAGCAGTTCTGCTTCACAATGGCGGTTCCTATGCTTCCATTCCTGTCGGTCATTCCGTACACCTCAAGGAAACCTACAAGAACTTGAAATTGGTTCTTTGCAAATTAAAATATAAAGACCACGGTTGGCAAGTGTGCTGTGATTTAAAAATCTTGGGCATGTTGCTCGGACAACAATCTGGGTTTACCCAATTCCCTTGCTTTTTGTGTCTATGGGATAGTAGAGAACGAGCAAATCACTGGACCAAAAAGTGTTGGCCTCCGAGGGAGCCTAAAGTTGACGAAAAGAACGTCCTGCATGAAACTTTGGTGCCTCCTCATAAAGTTCTTCTACCACCGCTTCACATAAAGCTGGGATTGATGAAGCAATTTGTAAAGTCACTTCCAAGAGATGGAAATTGCTTCAAATACTTAATATCAAAGTTTCCAGGCCTCTCAGAGGCAAAGTTGAAGGAAGGTGTTTTCGTTGGACCAGATATTAGACGGCTTATGGCTGATCCACAATTCATCACGACCATGACGGATCCTAAAAGAGAAGGGTGGATTGCCTTTAAAGAGGTCATAGAGAAATTTTTAGGCAATAACAAAGACCCTAACTACAAACAAATCGTCAAAAGAATGTTAAAAGCATTTCAAGCTTTAGGTTGCCTAATGAGTTAAAAGTATATTTTCTTCATTCTCACCTCGATTACTTTCCAGAAAATTTAGGAGATCTGAGTGAAAAGCAAGGTGAACAATTTCACCAAGATATTAAGGAAATGGAAAAAAAGATACCAGGGAAGATGGAGCGTCTCAATGATGGCAGACTACTGTTGGACGCTTCAGAGAGACCTTCCAGATGCTTCCTACAAGCGAAAATGTACCAAAAGGAGTCTCACTGGGAAAAAGAAATGTGTTTTAGTGCTTACTAATGAATGCATTTTAGATAAAAAAATAAATTTTGTTACGCAATTATAAATTTAAAAAAATTTTTTTAGTCTTTTTTCTCTTTTATTTTAAGATGATAACTTGTTTAACATAGATACCTACATTGTCAGAAAACGTGACGTTCTATGACAAAATGAAAGTCATTTTCGGATTCAGTACACCCAAAGACATAAGAATTACGCAAAAAAAAAAAAAACCAAAAGAGCTCTCAATTTTTTTTTTTTTTGCAGACTTGTATTAACATCTATTAAAATATCTAGAAGGATTTAATATTATTAGCGATCATCAATATGACTTTTCTAAGCAATCATCAAAAGGAGATCTCCTAACTAATGTAACATATTTAAGCGAACAGTGAAACTATTGATCATAACTCAGTACGTCTTTTAGTGATCGCTGTCATTTATTGCTGCATATTTGCAGGAAGCGAGAATTATTACTATAAGCTTTATTTTATGATATCTCCATAGGACTTAAAATAAAATCTTCTCACATCGCTCAGAATTAACAATTATTATTGGGCATCTGTCGTCTCTAATAAAGTAAGAGTCGATTATACCACATGCCGACTGCGGCTGAAGCTGTCATTTCAATCGAGAAATATTAATTTATCCTAAACATATTTTTGAGGTTATCTTAACAGCCCTTCTGTTAATTCAGCAGTAGATGAGAAAATTGACTTAATACTGTCTTAAATAGTCATGAATTTGTAATAAAAACGTTGAAAGTATCGATTTATTTATTTTAAAATTGAAAATGTATGACTTTTAAATATTAAATGTAAACCAAATTAGAAAAATTCTTCCATTAACAATTCGACACCCTGACTAAATAATTAATAATTCAGCAGATTGCTAATAAATATCGATTATAAGAGAAATAAGCGCTGATGTTTTATTGACATGTGAATTAAAATAAATCAATATTCAGCAGGTTCATTCGATTATTCGTTGCATTGAAGCATCAATGGAAAAGTTTTTTACTTAACATATGCTCTCACGTGGAAGGCTAATTTATATCACCCTTTTGAAAATCAATTTGAGAACATTTTTCGAATGACTTGAAAATATATATTGAAAATGTGTGTCGTCGCCCCATCCTGCTGAAATCAGTATTCCTGGTCATAACCATTATAATTTTGTAATAATCTGAAAATATATCAAACCTGTAATAAACTAAGTTTATGCCAAATTACTTAATGGAAATAGCGTGAAATTTTGCTAGCCTTTTTAAAAACTGGCTCAAAAATGATAGCAAATGAAACTTACCCAATTGGTCTTTAATGTGGGGTGGTCTCATAAGCTCCTATAGATTCTTTTCTGTTTATTTAAATTAAGTCTTGATTGTATCTACCATTTTGATTAACATCTTTACCGTTGTTCACTCCATTTTTTAGTAAGTTGATTCCGTTATCGTAGTAAAATCACTGCAAATTGGGATATTAAGTCTCCTTAATATTTATAATAATTAATGGAAGATATTTTATGCTGATGGGAATGGTTGAAATAAGATCAAAAAAGATAGTAAAAATTATGTTGAATAAAATGTAAAGAATGTCAAAGTTTCTATTAAGAGTAGTAAGTAGTTAGGGTTCCTCCTCATTAATAAGAAGCAGGAAATGTTTAATATTCAATAAAGGGGTGCTTGTAAGCTACCGTGCTTATAGTGTTCTTCTACGTTTTTTGAAAAAATAATAAGACCTTTAGAAATCAGAGTTACTATCTTTCTACAGTACAAATTTCTATTTTCGGACATCATATTAATTTTACAAAAAACAACTTTTCTTCGTAAAGCAGTTTAAATTTTATACGTTTTCAAAGAGAACAATTCTAAAATATTAGACAAAAGAAAATCGAGAATCGAGAAAGAAGACCAGTGTTTAAATGTAAGAATGAATACTACCAATAGTTGAAAACTCAGCTCTAAATTATTGAAAAAATTATTCTTATTTGTTAAATACCTGAAGGATGTACTAATGTTTTGTTTTAATACTCAATCAGTGTTATTTTATTTATTAAAATTGTTTTAGATGATAATTGGGTGATTAAATTGTACTATCAAAGGAGAAAAGAATGGTACTATTTTTTTTATGGGTTTAGCAGGGAAATCCCTACAGGAGCGACATGTGTGTAGAAAAAGCGATTCACGTGGGTCTTGAATCGCTATAAATTGTACTAGGTGGGAAACATAATCCTAGGCCAATTATTCCAAAGGGATGATGTTTTCCATATAAAAGACTGCTTGAAAAGTATTGTACGAGGAGTAACAAGCTGAACCTCATACGGATGTGAAGTATCAGCGCTACGTGTCTTTCTAACAAGCACTGCTCTGGGAGGAATTAAGCGGGCTACATCCTTCGAACATTTTCTATAAAAATACTTGTAGAATAGACTCAAGTCGCCAACCGTTTTTCGGGGTTCCAACGAATCAAGGCCGCCGGTAAGTTCCGGGTTTCCAATCAGACGAACAGCTCTTCTCTGAATAGAATCCAACAAATGCAGTGTATGTTTGGGAGCGGAGCCCCAAACATAGCGGGGGTATTCTATAGTTAGTTGATATTGAGCTCTGTAAAGAATTAACAGTTGTTGTGGAGTGTAAAGCTTTCTGGTTCGAAATAATATTCCCAACTTTTGAGAAGCTCTCTTTGCTATGCTTGCAACATTTTCGTGTCAGAACATATTTGCTCCCAAATTAACGTCCAACAAATTGAGTGACGATGGTAGAGGAATGGAGTGCCCCGACATAACTATGGCGGGTTCAGTAACGTTAACTTTTTTAGAAAAAACTGCCGCCTGGGTTTTTGTAGCGTTAAATTCCACTTGGTTACTGTCACCCCAAGATAGAATTTCTTCCAGGTCTTTATTAAGTTGAACGACCTCCTGGTGTCTGCGTATATTCGTCCGAGCATTTAAGGTAAATGAAGAGATAAGCGTACTATCATCTGCAAAGCTGTAGATTGGATTCCCGGTCTTTTCCAGCAGATCCTTAATGTAAATGAGAAAACGAGTAGGAGAAGTATGGAGCCTTGGGGCACATCGGCGTTGATAGTGAAGGTATTAGAAAGAAATTCGTCTACTGCCACCCGTAAAGAATGCTCTCTGAAGAAACATGAGATCACAAACAGAACTTTTCAACCATACCAGAAGAGCCAACAATTCATCCTGCCAAACACGGTCGAATGCCTTGGATATATCAAGAGCAACCGCCCTAGATTCTCCAAAGTATTCAATTGCGTTGTTCCAAACATGTGTTACATAAGTCAGAAGATCTCCTGTTGATCTAATTTTATGAAGGCCATATCGGTGGTCACTAACAATGTTGAATCCTTCCAGATATTTTAGAAGATGCTGATTGACAGCGTTTTCCATAACTTATTGAAAGCAGTGCGACTGGTCCGTAATTATTTGGCAAAGTCTTCTTGCCTTTTTAGGTACCGGCTGAACTGTGGCATATTTCCAGCAGGAAGGAAATAGTCCCTTTTTGTAGGATAGGTTGAAAAGTCTACAGAAAACTGGTGTTAGTTCCCTCGCACAATTTTTAAGAACTACGGCAGGTATTCCGTCAGCACCAGAACCTTTTTTGGTGTCTAGCTTCATTAAAATACGTTTTATGATACGCTGTCTGAATACAATATAGGGCATCCTTGACTGCACTATGGGAATAGTAGGTGGTGTTTTTCCTTGGAAATCCACAGTAGAATGCGAAGCAAAGAGTTTAGCCAACAAGTTCGTTTTCTCGACAGCTACCGTTAATGATGAAATTATGTTAAATAATTAAAATTATTACACGCCGTTGACAAACTAAAATTTCAGGCTGTATTCTGCTACAAAAATATACGTCTATAGTAGTAATAATCCACTGAACAATTTTTATGTTATTACACATGTAATGAAATTATGCTTTAATTTATTTCGTTTCATTTAATACATTGCGTACCGTCCTTCCTTGTGTTCAAATATTTCTGTTTTCCAATTGTGTTAATCAGGGTAAATTTTGAAAATCTAATGGATTTTTTCGGGTATTTATTATCCTTATTTCCTCCTTGAGGATGGTCCTTCCTTAGAGGCCGAAAACGTTTGGCAGGTCCTAATGTAAAAAAAAACACACCAATATATAAAGTTTTCTTCTATTCTCTACTGTTATTCCTTAGAGTACAATCTAGGATTGCTCTACTGAATATAACTCAATGTGTTGCAATACATTCATCCTACAAACTTTTAGATGTATACTGTGTACAAGATACATATGTATATTTTCAAACCGGACGACTAATGTTGGCTATGAGTAGCAGAATTGTATTTCATAGTCCTTGTGTAAAAGTTCACCACGAACTAGCCTGTTTTTGAATTCGTAAATAATTTATTTTAATGACTTTTTAAAGGTTTTTTTTTGTTTTTTTCATATATTTTTATATTGATACTGGTTTTATATTTGAAATTGAATCAGTTTCCTCAAATTTCTTAAACACTTTAACTAGCTGAACACTCGATGCTTCATTTATGCTGCCTAAATGGTTTTGAGTGCAAAATTTCCATCGCACCACAATTACAGTATTATTATATTCATATAATAGGGTTATGCTTCCTGCTTTCACGTTGTCCAACTAGCCTGTTGCATTTACTCAATAAACCAGACAAATTTAACTTATTTATAGAGAAATTACTAAATATAGTTTTTTTTTTCTAATATCACGTAATACATTAGCGATTATTCAATTTCTTGGCTTCGATACAAAGGCTCTTCAGTTTCTGGAGAACTACCTAAATTTATTTTTAACCAAAGGCATCTCTGGGAAGCGAACCTCAGGAAATCGTTATGCGATATCCTGATGCTGTCGCATTTTTCGTGACACAAGACACATCCAGTTAATAGAAAATTATTATGTGCGAAAGTAAAGTTGGATAAGAAAATATGACAGAAGGGGTGAGTGCTAGACTGAGGGAAATTGGTTGGTTTAACATGAAAGAAAAAAGAATGTTTCACAGATATTATATAATAAAATAATTTTTTTAATGACATTTGAAACCACTTCCTTTGGGATCGCACGACTAAGTTCGTTCTGCTGTTGGAACTGTAAGCCGTTATTCCCGAAACAGTCTTAGGCAGGAGTGTGTCTTTTTGCCTCATAAATGGCTTTACAGAATGTGGTTATTTGTTTTATGAATGGCGGTGTTTCAACTTTGGGTTCTCTTCTGAAGATATAACGCATACCTTGTATTCGATACTCCATCAGAGACTGAATCGCTGCAGCTATATATGCCGACAGAACTGCTAGCAGGCTGCCAACACTTCACCGCAGGTAACTCGATTTTCTGAGATCCCCCTTAAGGCATATGTGGTTCAATGTAAAACAACTGAAAACGGGCTAAGGACCAAATTTTAGCATTCTACCCACTGTTCTCTTATTCGTCAAATCCATCCCGAGATGCGTTTCGCCGTATCTTGGCTCATCAGTAGGGCTAGGATATACAAGGGATGCGTTAAATCTTACCATTATTGCCAGTCAGTACTGGTTTACGTACCAGGACATTCTGTTTTCTTGTTTGTCGATCCTAGTGATACGGCGAAACACGTCTTGGGATGTATTTGATGAGTAAGATAACAGTGAGTAGACTGCTGAAATATGAACCTTAGTTCGTTTTCAATTGTTTTACATTGAACCAGATATATATATATATATATATATATATATATATATATATATATATATATATATATATACGTGTATATATATATATATATATATATATATATATATATATATATATATATATATATATATATATACCGGGTGACATAGCCAACGTGTAATACCATGTAATTTTTTTATTTTGAAAGTTACATATTTGCATTTTTAGATATCAAAGTGAGACACTATTAGGCTTTTTTCATCACTTAAGAAATATTTTTAACTACTTCCGGTTTGACCGAGAGTGACTGCAACTTTCTTATATTTTTTAATGGAACCCTCTATTTTTTTTATTAATTTGAATTCACTTTGAAATTCTCTTTCCAAAGACGTATCACAAGTTGACGTTTGTTTGACAGATGATCGGCAAAAACTGATTTAAACTCTTAGACTTATGCGGCCATGGCGGATATACTAGCAATTGTTTTTGTTCGTTTTTTTCTCAGTTTGGAAAGAATTTAAGACTATCTATTTATCGTGCCATTTTCGCCAGTCTAAGTGGCTACTACAAAATTTTATGCTTTACATTCAGTTAAAAAATTTTGAAATGATCAATATCACCAAAATTAAGATAGGAACACATATTTTTTATTTAACCTAGTTACACATTACAGGTTTTTTACCAACATACATATAACAGAACTGTCTAACGCCAATTGGATTTATTATTATACCAAAAACTACAAAATATATATTTTGTAATTTATAATTTTACTGAATGCATTGGTTTCGCTTTAATTTCGGCAAGTATTAAAGACGGCAAGCCTCAAAATATAAGCATAGGCACACAAATAAATGTCCTCAATTCAGATCAAAAGAGCCGCTATAAGGCGGTTTTGTTTGACTTGACTTCGATTGTTTCGACGCGCGCCGCGCCTTATCTCCCATAATCTCGAATTCTCCCGTAATACAGGGGCTTATATCTCTTTATCTATCATTATTCAAGCCATTCTCCAAATATTTTTCCTTATCTCCCAGGATCTCCAACTTTCCCATATTATAAAGTCTTATATATTGTCATTTTTCCGCATTATTTCCAATTATTTCGCCTTATCTCCCATAATCTCGAATTCTCCCGTAATACAGGAGCTTATATCTCTTTATCTACCATTATTCAAGCCATTCTCCAAATATTTCTCCTTATCTCCCAGGATCTCCAAATTTCCCATATTATAAAGGCTTATATATTGTCATTTTTCCGCATTATTTCCAATTATTTCGCCTTATCTCCCATAATCTCGAATTCTCCCGTAATACAGGGGCTTATATCTCTTTATCTATCATTATTCAAGCCATTCTCCAAATATTTCTCCTTATCTCCCAGGATCTCCAACTTTCCCATATTATAAAGTCTTATATATTGTCATTTTTCCGCATTATTTCCAATTATTTCGCCTTATCTCCCATAATCTCGAATTCTCCCGTAATACAGGGGCTTATATCTCTTTATCTACCATTATTCAAGCCATTCTCCAAATATTTCTCCTTATCTCCCAGGATCTCCAAATTTCCCATATTATAAAGGCTTATATATTGTCATTTTTCCGCATTATTTCCAATTATTTCGCCTTATCTCCCATTATTAAAGTCTTATATATTGTCATTTTTCCGCATTATTTCCAATTATTAAATAAATATTTAAAGGCAAATAATAAAACCAAATGATTTAATAATAAGAATAACACAACAAAACCTTTAATTGTAATTAATTAATATTAGAAAGAAGTAATATTTTAACTAAGTGACACAATAAAAATAAATAGGTAAAATTATTTTATACTAGATATAAACTTGCTAGGTATTTATTCCAACTATTCAAATTGCTGTCCGTTGTTAATCCTACAGAATCTTGTTTTTCTCACCGTGGCTCTCATAACGTTCTCCAATTGAATTTCAGTAATTTGATTTATTGCTCTTCCTAATCGCATTTCTAAATCGTTTCTGTCTGTTGGTGGATTTATGTGAACGTTTTCTTTTAGATGGTTCCATATAAAAAAATCAAGAGGCGGAATATTTGGCGTTCTTACAAGCCACTTATTAGGTCCGTTGGTACCTAACCAATTTGTACCAAATCCTTGATTCAAGTAGTTTACAACATTTCTATTATTGAGGGATGGAGCGCCAACCTGCTGGAAAATAATGTATCCACGATTTAAAGGTAAAGTTTCTAAAAAATCTTCAACATCATTTTGAATGAACTCCAAATATCTTTCTCCATTTAACATTTAATATAATAGGACCAATAATTTTTGTGCCAAGGATACCCAACCATACGTTAAAGCCGAATCTTTCTGGACAGGCACTTTCTCGCATAATTCTAGGATTTTCTTTGGCTCAATATCGAGTATTGTTATGAATAAATAGGCCCAAATTGGTAAGTCTAGATTCATCCGAAAATAGAATGTTGTAATGAAATTGGTTATCAAGATGGTATCCTTGAAAAAAAACCAATTACAATAATCCATTCTTCTTAAAAATTTATATTTTCTTAAAATGCGGCGAGCGGTTTCACGATTTACACCGGTTTGTTCTTCAACATGTCTTATAGAAATTGTAGGATCTACCTGAACAATGGCCAATGCAATAAATACGTCAGCAGGTTCAATCGGTTGCCTTCTAAACTGCTGTTCTACGCTTAAAAAATAATTGTTTGGGTGGGTGCCTTCTATCGTGATATTTTGCCATGTACAACTCGGCGGCTTGTCGGCTATTCTTTTTGCACTCTCCATAAATTAATAACATGTCTACTTTTTCATCCGTTGAATAAATTTTTGTTAACGAAAAATTATTTTTGACGTAAAGTAAATAATAATAATGGCTATTTTAGTAACACACAGCAACCACAAATTTCGGTTCGTCTGTTTTATCACAGCCTACTAAGTCCGTAATGGAACTTGTTGATATTACATTATTGCATAATGAAACGGTATATATTCTGAAAATAACATTAAATCCAATTGGCGTTAGATAGTTCTGTTAGATGTGTGTTGGCAACAAACCTATAATGTGTAACTAGGTCAAATAAAAAATGTGTTCCTGTCTTAATTTTGGTGATATTGATCATTATTTAAACAGAAAAGTCTGTAACTAAATGTAAAGCATAAAATTTTGTAGGAGCCACTTAGAGTCGCAAAAATGGCACGATAAATGGATAGTCTTAAATTCTTTCCAAAGTAAGATAAAACGAACAAAAACAATTGCTAGTATAACCGCCGTGGGTGAGTTTAAATTAGTTTCTGCCGGTCACCTGTCAAACAAATGTCAACTTGTGATACTTCGTTGGAAAGAGAATTTCAAAGCTAATTGAAATTGATAAAAAATATAGAGGGTTCCATTAAAAATCATACCGGAAGTAGCAAAAAATATTTCGTAAGTGATAAAAAAAGCCTAATAACGTCCCATTCTGTTATCTAAAAATGTAACTTTCAAAATAAAAAAATTACAGGGTGTTACATGTTGGCTGTGTCACCCGTTATATATATTTATAGACATATATATATATATATATATATATATATATATATATATATATATATATATATATATATATATATATATATATATATATATATATATATATATATATATATATATATATATATATATATATATATATATATATATGTATATATATATATATATATATATATATATATATATATATATATATATATATATATATGTACATATATATATATATATATATATATATATATATATATATATATATATATATATATATATATATATATTGTTTTATTCAGGAAATATTGTGACAACGGACGTATTGAAAAATAAAAAAAAAACTGCAAGAAATGAGATGAATACATGTTTAAGAATCTGCATAGAACCTCTGAGCTGAGAAAGTAGAAAAAAATCTAAGCTAGCTAACAATGTTTTAAATAGTTTTCAATTAAGAGTATGCCCTACAAACAATAGACAATATTTAAATAAGACCTCTTAATTTACTTTAAACGAAGAGATCTGCCGTATTCTGTCTAATTATGGTAATTTATCAAAAGGCAGACGAGCCGTAAAATTATATTACCCTACAACGTGTTCAGGAAAATACTCTGGAAGAAGAATGTTGCACCGGCAGAGAAGACTTTTAATATTCTAATTTTATGTAGACATTAATTTTGGATAATGTTCGGATCACAAAACCACCTTTCAGCAACTCACGATAGGTTGTAAAATAAATCATTATGATAATGTCTGTTCGCTAAGCATTAAAATATCATAAAAAGTTTAAATGTTAAATTTAGTGACATTTATTTGTCTGGCAAATTTGATAACGTTTGAATAATAAAATTTTATGTAAATTTATTAAAAGTATTTCTGGTTGAAATACATTGTGGTACACTGCACACTTACTTATTCAAAAGATTTATTTTCAATTCATGACAAGAAATATCGGTAAGGGGATTTACCAAGTCCCTCTCTTGCAAATTTGTAGTTTTAAAATAAATGCTTAATATGACTTTTTCACACTAAAGGGTAACTTAAGCCAGGCACTACAATTTAATATTTTAAATAATACATACTTTCTTGTAAAATATTACTCCCAAAAACAAATTAAACAGATGTAGATTTAGAGCTGAAAACTCTACATACTGTTTTAGAAATTAAAAATAATGAGAAAATAACAAAATTATTTCTCGACTCCAAGAACTCAGAAAATGACGAATAACATGTTATATTCCCAAAAATAGATGCGCCTACGCTCTCGATGAACGAAATTTCTGTTTACATTAAACAAGTAAAGGACAAATCTAGACCGTATTGACGAAAAACATATTTAAGTCTGCAAAGAAAATCTGTCGTTGTATGAATAAAAAACATTTTTTTATGATCAGTGGTATACCGGGTGACTCAACCAACTTAGGCGGCCATGGCGGATATACTAGCAATTGTTTTTGTTCGTTTTATCTCACTTTGGAAAGAATTTAAGACTATCCATTTATCGTGCCATTTTCGCGAGTCTAAGTGACTCCTACAAAATTTTATGCTTTACGTTCAGTTACAGAATTTTTTCTTTAAATAATGATCAATATTACCGAAATTAAGATAGGAACACATATTTTTTATTTAACCTAGTTACACATTACAGGTTTTTTGCCAACATACGTCTAATAAACCTATCTAACACCAATTGGATTTAATATTATTTTCAGAAAATAAGAAACCATTTTATTAAATAAATAGTAAATGCAAATAATAAAACCAAAACATTTAATAATAAGAATAACACAACAAAACCGATAATTGTAATTAATTAATATTAGAAAGAAGTAACACAATAAAAATAAAGGGGTAAACTATTTTATACTAGATGTAAATTTGCTAGGTTTTATTCCAAATGTTCAAAATGCTGTCCGTCGTTAATCCTACACAACCTTGTTTTTCTCAGCGCTTTTCTAAATCATTTCTATCTGTTGGTGGATTTTTGTAAACTTTCTTTTAGATGGTTCCGTATAAAAAAATCAAGAGGCGTAAGATCTGGCAATCTTGCAGGTCACTTATTAGGTCCATTGGTACCTAACCAATTTGCACCAAATATTTGCTTCAAGTAGTTTACTACATTTCTATTATTGTGGGCTGGAGCGCCATTCTGCTGGAAAATAATGTCTCCACGATGTGGAGATATTATTTTTCAGCAGTAAGTTTCTAAAAAATCTTCAACATCATTTTGAATGAACTCCAAATATCTTTCTTCATTTAACGCACCATCAAATATAATAGGACCAATTATTCTTGTACCAAGGATACCCAACCCCACGTTAAAGCCGAATCTTTCTTGATAGGCACTTTCTCGCATAATTCTAGGATTTTCTTGGGCCCAATATCGAGTATCGTTACGATTAAATAGACCCATCCGAAAATAGAATGTTGTAATGAAATTGGTTATCAAGGTGGTATCTTTGCAAAAACCAATTACAATAATCCATTCTTCTTTGGTAATCTGTTTGAAATAAATGTTGATTTATTCTATATTTGTAGGACCTGAATTTATATTTGCTTATGGAAAAAAGCGGTTTCACGATTTACACCGATTTGTTCTTCTACATGTCTTATAGAAATTGTAGGATCTACCTGAACAATGGTCAATACATTGATTTCTGTCTCTTCGTCACCAATAAATACATCAGCAGATTCAGTCGGTTGCCTTCTAAACTGCTGCTCTACCCTTACAAAAATAATTGTTGGGTGGGTGCCTTCTATCGAGATATCTTGCCATGTACAACTCGGTGGCTTGTCGACTATTCTTTCTACACTCTCCATAAATGAATAACATGATTACTTCTTCATCTGTTGAATACATTTTTGTTAATAAAAAATTATTTTTGACGTAAACAATAATAATGGCCATGCAGCAACCATGACTTTCGGTTCGTCTGTTTATTACTAAGCCCGTAATGGAACTTGTTGATATCACATTATTGCATAATAAAACGGTTTATTTTCTGAAAATAATATTAAATCCAATTGGCGTTAGATAATTCTGTTAGATGTATGTTGGCAAAAAACCTGTAATGTGTAACTAGGTTAAATAAAAACTCTGTGTTTCTATCTTAATTTCGGTGATATTTATCATTATTTAAAGAGAAAATTTTGTAACTGAATGTAAAGCATAAAATTTTGTAGGAGCCACTTAGACTCGCGAAACTGGCACGATAAATGAATAGTCTTAAATTATTTCCAAACTGAGATAAAACGAACAAAAACAATTACTATTATATCTTCCATGGCCGCCTAAGTCTAAGAGTTTAAATCAGTTTTTGCCGGTTACCTGTCAAACAAACGTCAACTTGTGATATATCTTTGGAAAGAGAATTTCAAAGCGAATTGAAATTGATAAAAAAATATACAGGGTTCCACTAAAAATAAGAAAGTTGCAGTCACTTCCGGTCAATCGGTCAAATCGGAAGTAGTATTTCTTAAGTGATAAAGAAGCCTAATAATATCCCATTCTGGTATCTAAAAATGCAATATGTAACTTTCAAAATAAAAAAATTACAGGGTGTTACATGTTGGTTTTGACATCCCGTCATTATAATTATGATATTTATCGATAAATGTTTTTATTTATCTATAATTATTACGAAGCTAGGCAGTGAAACAAGTTTAATTTACGCCAGTTTGGATAGACTAATATTAAAGAATGCTTGGCTATTAACATTATGGCCTATTCCAAATTAATTTTAGGAACTGGGTCTGATAAATTTTATTTTCACACCAGAAATGTTATTGCTTTATCAGATTTTCCACGGGAATGTGATGGAGGTTCATTCTAAATAATATTTCTGTTAAAATTGAAAGTAATTAAACTAATCCTAATTAATGGATTCTTCGACTACAAGAATCCTGAGATAGATATATAACATAATATGTTCCAAGCAATCCCTACCCCCATTTCTTTAACCCTCGTATGTAGGACCATAGGTATTTATGTTTAAATTATCGCAGCCAACAACCAAATTCCTCATACTATTCAAACTATATACAATTCACACCACATCCACCTCTTGCTCTGAATCGACATATAGTTTAAAAACTATAGATTCCTTTCCTTTTTGCCAAAATTGATATCTCATTTTGTTAGAGAATTATTGTATCAACCAACCGACTGATCAACGAAAGTAGGAAACTATCTTCCTCGTGATCCTAGGTAACCGCTGAGAAAAGCAAAAATCGCAGCTGATAATACAATACTTTTTTTAGCAAGGGGAATAAAAGGCCTGACATACACTTTGTATGATTTTAGTAGCAAGTTAAATTGGCTGAAGTTTTGATATGATATAGATAACCTGACTCGAATTTTAATGCTTTGCTTTTTGGTATTTATGTTTATTAAGTTCTTTAGGGTCAAAAATGTAGTGGTCTCTTGGTGTTTATTTGGCATGTGTTTAAATCATTCAGAATATACTCGCAAAAATGTTACATTCGTACCCATACTTTATCATTGGTCATATCTCTGGCCTTTTTTTATTATTATCTCGCTAGGAATTTGAGTCGGGTCACAATTATATTTTCTAATAAACAATTGTTTCTTTTCTTTACATATTTTTTTAAATAGTAATTAAAATACAGTTTACATTAACAACCTATTATTTATAAATATATAATAAAAGACTGTTTTTAGTCAATTTCCACTGGTTTATTTAAATTGTGATGACGGGTTTGGTTGTCGATGCAGCTTCTTCAGATTTTACACTGTCAAGTTAGGTTTAATGTTTACAATTTTATATAATTTTTTAATTATAATATTACATCTAATTAAATTATATTGATAGTATTGAAAAAAACCCACACAGACATGGAATTAGAAGAATAAATTCAATAATGGTGAATTGTTTAAATCTACCTGGTCGTTGAGTAAAGTACCTGTAGTCTTTAATCGATTTATTTGCATTCTCTCTAAAAGGTATTAAACCTTTTCGTTGGGTATGTAAAATTTTGAAATTCTTATTAAATCTGTGATTTTCTGTTAAAAGATGATTAGCATATGTTAAATTAGACTTTCTATGGATGAAATTTTTTTCGTGTTCTGTAATTCTTTGTATAAATGTACGTCCAGTTTGTCTTGTTTTAGGACATGACCCACATGTTAATTGATATACCTCTGATTTATTATCTTTATTGCTTTGTGGTCTGTAGTTTTTGAGATATTTCCCTATAGTATTGTTAGTCTTGTAAGCTATGTTGATATTTTTTTGATTTAAAAATTTTTCCAGTTTTTCTGTTAGTTTGCCGAAATAGGTTAAGCATTTAAATGTGGTTTTTCTGTCCTTATAACATGGGTCTATTTCTGAGATTGCCTTGTTTCTAAGCTTTTTCCTAACGATGTTATCGATTAAAGTAACTGAATAACCGTTGTTAACGGCTACTTGTTTTATATAGTTTAATTCTTTTGTAAAATTGTCGTCTGATAACGGTATGTTATCAGACGGTTAGTCTATGTATAAAGCTTCGATAAGTCGCGAGTTTATGATGATTAGGGTGATGAGAACTATTGTGAATTGTGGTATCTGTATGACAAGGTTTGTGATATATTGCAAATTCATGTTTTTTCATGGTTTTACTGATTGTTAAGTCTAGGGAGTTGATTTTCCCTTCGACTTCTTCTTCCATTGTAAAACTGATATTTCCATGTAAAGAATTAATGTACTGTAAAAAGTGAGCTAATTGTCTGTCCCACCCATTATTTTTATAAAAAATACACGTAAAAATTCTAGATTGCAACGAAAATTTGAATATTGGTGGTAGATTATACAAAATCTTTGTTGATTGTTGTAAATTGAATTTAAAAAAAAATAAATAAATTTATTATTATTTTGCTTACCTTTTTTTCATAAATTTGATAAATCCCGCAAAAAAAAATTCTTATACATTTTTTGGTTAAAATTACCATGAGCATTAATATACTGCCGCACCTTTGGGATATTTGTAATTCTTTTCTAACAACTACTTACATATCTTTCTTCTGTAAGGAACAGTTTAATAAGATAATTCTATAATTTTGAAGTGTACAATACATCCTTTTTGAAAAAGTCTTTGTGAAAAACTGAAAAATATAATATTTTCTAAGATTTTATTCAAAAATTATAATTTACATGGAAAACCAAAACGATATTTGTTTCAAGCTCTTTATTTCACCTAACTTTAAAACGTTAGTTTTCAAAATGTTTTGCTGCTTAAAGTGAAATTTACAATTTTTGGAAAAAGTTTGATGCTGCATAAAATAATATGTTGCCATCCACACACTTTCATATGGTATAAGGCGTCTTCGGATATACTATATTGATAGTACAGTATATATTTAATTATTTTATCGACAACGGAAGGTATATCATATACAACAAGGTTATTTTTTACAGTTTACTAAACTATTGGTCTTATAATACAAAATGGTCTATACTTTTCGGTACTATAACCAATATCTACAATAAGTTTTAAATTTAAAACGGCTGATTAACCGGAATTAACATCCCTTCTAACACTTGGTCATTTGATTTTTTTTTGGTTTTTAGTCTCTTCTAGGCCCTAAGTCGTTGCCTTTTTATTCAGCTTTTAGTAAAGTTACTAACAAATAGGAACTAGCAATTTTGTAACTTTTAAAATAGAAAAGTTTACGTGGCCGATTTGTTAAAATTGTTAAAATAAACCAATACCTTTAAAACTGATTTTCTTAAGGTTTTTAAGATTAAAATTCTACACCGTTCCTGATAAATTACTACAATTAGACCAAACGAGTCATTTTGAAGTATATATCTCAATGAACGTTAAATTCCAGGAAATTACGTTCTCTTTGTCCCTTTCTTTTTAAATAAGTTGAGCGTATAGTTGATAGCGCCATTAGTGTAAAGTAAAGGGAAAAGAAAGTGGGTAATATTCAGATTTTTTTGTGTGCTTAAAGTTATTTATGTCGTTGCATATATTCTAAAATTTATGCTGAGAAGAATATTTTATTATTAATATTTTCATCAAAATTATTAAGTATGAAAGAAGCTAATACATCTAATAATAGATAATATGTTTAAAATAGTCTCACAAATGTCGTAATGTAATTATATTTTCCTGCATCTTTATTTATAAATTTTGAAATAGCTATTAAGTTGTCTGCTATAACTATACTGTTCTACAGACTTGCTTATCAATTTCGAAATAGTTTCATAGATGTCAGAAGTTTTTGATAACTTTACCAAGTCCGTAGGTATTGGAACATTGTTCTAAATCTTGTTTGAAAATTATAGCGAAGTTGTCGGGATGGTCTACCGACAAATTGTTATTGACTTTACTGTGGTACCAGGAAAAAACAAAATTTAAATTTACAAAGGAACAAAAAATAATTAAAGCTTATAAAGACAATAAGGTTGTATAACGGACCAAAAAGAATACTCTAAAAGTTTAAATAACCTAATTAAAATAGTTCTTTATAAAAAAATTGTAAGAAATCCATGGTCTAAAATTACAGGAGAAGTAAAGGAAATGTAATAACCTTATCTCTGATTCGCTAAAATTTAAACTAATGAGAGTAATCCAACAATACCGAAGTAGTATTATTTGTCTAAAATTTATAAACTTTTAAAAGCAATGCGACCCGTTGTATCAACTGTAGGATAACCCACATAGTCGGGGTATTCTAGTCTAGAAGAGTAAATTTAAAGCATTTTTTAGAGCTCAATGAAAATAACCGGCGAAGTGCAAGTTGGTCTTGCGCAATTAGTGTTCTGTACGTGGATAGCTTTTGAAATAAAAATTTTTGTTACAAAGGTATAAAATGATTAATAACTTTAAAAAACACACCCCCACTGAGTTTTCAACAAAGTTTGTTTTCGATCTTTGTTGAAAACCGATGACGTTGAAATTTTTGTTTTCTTTATATACCTGATAAATCATTAAAATTATTACACTCGTGATAATTTCCGTTCAATCTATACCCTGTAAAGCATATTCTAGAATTTTTTCAAAATTTTTTGATTAGTACTTTTCGAGATAAGGAGGGACAGTGATTTTTCGCAATTTTTTAAAAATAGTACAAAGAAAATTGTGCGCAACTATTAAATTATATCTATATATATATATATATATATATATATATATATATATATATATATATATATATTATGTATATATATATATATATATATATATATATATATATATATATATATATATATATATATATATATAGAATATATATATATATATATATATATATATATATATATATATATATATATATATATATATATATATATATATATAATTGCACTCGTCTTTTCATAGGCTTTCATTTGACAGCTCACTTGACCTGAAAAGAAAAATGACTTCCGGTTTAACTTTCAAAATTAGCTCTAGCCATCAATTCCTGTATTAGTGGTAAATTTCAACTTTCTAAGTCAAGTAGTTTCAGAGAAAATCGGGGTGTCGCAGATGGGCAGACAGACGGATACATACCGAAATGATCTTATAAGTTTTCCGTACAGAACACTAAAAAATATATATTTTTACCGTCACTTTTTTAAAATGTTTTCATTAATTTTTCAAGAAGTTATAAAAAAATTTCTTATAAAAAAAATGTAAAGTCAATGAGTTATGAAAATCTATATATGTTGTCGACGTGATTCCAAGGCTCCAGATTATCTGAAATAAAAATTT
Source organism: Pachyrhynchus sulphureomaculatus (assembly GCA_019049505.1). Classification (NCBI taxonomy): domain Eukaryota; kingdom Metazoa; phylum Arthropoda; class Insecta; order Coleoptera; family Curculionidae; genus Pachyrhynchus; species Pachyrhynchus sulphureomaculatus. The sequence continues at coordinate 20,374 of JAHKBH010000868.1, forward strand.
AACCAAGTTTTGTTCAGAAAGGATGTCATTGTGACAGGTACCAATAAAAACATAAAAAAAAAATCTAAAATGGCAGTTGTCTGGAAAAAATTTAATTTTTCAGTTTTTTTTTTCAAAGTTTTTTATTTTTTAAAAATATGAATAATAATAATTTTGCAACTTCCAAGGTAGGGGCTATAAAACAATATACTAAAAATACACACCAAATTCGAAGTCGAACGGTTAAATAGAACTCCATATATTATGTCGACCACTTTGAAAAAAAGTAGTTTGAGAGAAAAACTAACCTGAACTAACAATTTACGAAAAGGCTCGTTATGATGACCTTCGGTTTTCTATTGTTAAATAGTTTGGATCGACTATAAAATATATGCTAACCTAAACTAGGCGTAGGTTTCCAGGTAGCCTTACCAGGTAGTAAAATAAATAAAATTTGACATACGTCGGCTATTGTACGTAGACTATTGTCTGATGATCCCCAGTGCAGTAATCCTCGATCCTACCGTATTTAAACTTTGTAAATTTTATAATTTTCTTTTGAGGGCATTCTTTTAAGAGTCTATACTTTAAGAAAATGAAAGAAAATTCAATTTTTCTTTCTAATTTTTAGGCTAGAATCCCCCTTTTTCTAAATAGTTGGTACAAAAATTTGAAAACTTACTTTTAATAGATAACACTTTTTCAGAGAAAATTCTTTAGAAATCATCAATAAAATAAACGATCTAATTCCTAACGAAGGTGAAATTTTTATTTCTTTTGATATAAGTTCTAGTTTCTTACAGTACCAATAACACGAACCTTGCCACACCTTCGCAATTTCTTAGGATGAACGACATCGAGAAAAAAATTATTTGTAAATACTGAATTTTGGCCAAACCTTCATGAAACAAAATTATTTTCAATATAAAATACAGTTTTTTTTGTTCAAAAAGGAAGCACATCAATAAGCAATTGTTACACCCTTTATGGAAACTTATTCGTGAATTTGAGCACTTCTTGAGAGAATTGATGATTTATTTGTAATCTTTGATACAAAAAAATATTAAAGATTTTGTTTCTAAATTAGTCGATACAATTTCATGAGCCTTACTTGTGAAATTGGAAATAACGAACACTTGCCATTCCTGGATATTTCAGATATATTCCTAACGAATTATTTCATTGTAAACAACACTTTGCCGCCACTTTTTATTTCATCATTACTTTTCCATTAAATGAAATCAGTTTTGAAATAAAACGAATTGTATTAGAAAATAACTAGAATTAATGGCTATGACGAAAACTCAATAAGCAAGTTATTAAAGAGTCAGAACATTAAGTCAAATATTCATAATTCCACCTTCTTTTCTCGTGAGCAGAATAAGGCGAAATATGTTTCAATACCATATAATCCAAAATATACCAGAGGACTTAATAAGGTATTTAATAGTGTAAGCCTCACGTTAGTCTATAAGTCATCAGACAACTTAAAAAATATCCTAAAAAATTCAAAGGATGACACAAACAAAGGTGATAGAGCTGAAATTTAGTTTAAGTTGCAATGATTTTAACAAGAAGTATGGGCAAACAAGAAGTTCAATTTAAATAAGATTTAAAGCACATTTAGCTCATTTAAGATGAGGTAAATCAGAAAAACCAAGTGTTGCCAAATAATCTCGTAAACATAATCATGCCGTAACAATAGATAATTTAAGGTTAATAGACAATGTACGTTACTGGGAATTATTATACGCATACAAACGTATTTAAATAATAAAATAGACTAAATGGGGACCGAAGATCTATTCCTTACAGGTTTCTATTCTGGTTATTTGACTGGAACTACTGTTCCATCTGTAATTAGTCGGTTTCACTATAGAAAATTCCAAGCTTAGTATAAATAGTCTAGTTTTTTTACTCTTAGATTTAGTGAATTATCATTTCTGGTGACGCTAACATGGTTAGCCAAATGCGCGTCGAGGGTAAATTTAAAATGTTTGGTGTAGTGATGATAACTATTGAATACTGTTATTGTGCGAAAAATTTTCAAATTTCAACGTAATCGAGAGTAATATCACAAAAAAATACTGTCCTCAAAATTGGACTTTACAAAAACCAAAAAAAGTTTTAAAAAAATATATTTTTTATTGTTATGATTTTGGCAGTACTGTATACACTCTTAGTACTGAATAGAGAAAAAAAAAGAAAGAGGGAGAAATAAACCCATGTATAATATTTAAAAGAGATATGCTACGGGAAAGTCGGCAATTATAATATAAAGGTTGCTACCGTAAAATGATTTGTGCTTATAACATGAAGATAATTTGGACTGTCCTTCAAAAAGGAAGTACATTAATAAGCAATTGTTTCACCCTTTAGAGTAAATTTATTCGTGAATTTGAGCACTTCCTGAGAGAATGGTGTAGGTATGTGGAAGATTTATTTGTAATCTTCGATAAAAAAAACTCAAATATTAAAGATTTGGTTTTTAAATTAGTCGATACAATTTCATGAGCTTTACTTGTGAAATTGGAAATAACGAACACTTGCCATTCTTGGATATTTCAGATATATTCCCAAGAAGTTATTTCATTGTAAACAACATTTTGCCGCCACTTTTTAATTCATCATTACTTTTCCATTAAAAGAGATATGCTACGGGAAAGTCAGCAATTATAATGTAAAGGCTGCTACTGTAAAATGATTCGTGCTTATAACATGAAGATAATTTGGACTTTTCAATAGGGCTGGTAAGAATATTTTTAGTGAAAAAAAAATACCAGGCCTTCCAAAGTTTTCAACCGTGAAATAATTTAACATTTATAAATCTTCTTAATCCGTTTTTAGAAAATTAAAATTAAATTTTAATATAATATTCCTACCCAAACTTGACATTTAAAAAAGTCCAAATAATGACTTTATCCCTAACTAAATTAATGTATGATACTAAGAATCGTTGTTATACTGAAATATTTTATTTTCTTCACATCGAAAATGGATGCACGGTTTTGTCAGAACATGCAGATCACATTTCGCATAAATCGTTTGTAAGTTCAAAATTCCACCATTTTAATTCCATATTCTCGCATATTTGTAGATATAATTCAAAACTCCTCATTTAAACCTGAAGTGGTCTTTTGATATGTGTTTGATGTGTACCTCTCTCAACATCCGCAAAAATTTTGTATTCATACGGTTGGTTTTGATCTCTAATTTTAGCTTGGTTGAATATATTGTGCCGCTGGGTCAGTGTCGTCTGTCAATTAGTTTTCATACAATATTTTTCTCTCTTCTTTAGTGTGTTTTTTATTTAAGGCTTTTCTCTTAACGGAATATAGTATTCTCGAAATAAAGTTCTTATAATCTGCCTAGAAGTTTTAAAAAAACGGTTTGTTAAAAAACCTAAAATTTAATTTAGTCCAGCATTTAAAATTATAATATTTTATTGTATGCAATTAACAACTACGATATCTGTTGTATTAAAGAAATTTTTATGTTAACAAATAACGGAAGATGTCTTGCATCATCGAGAATTTCTCGGAGTTAATAATTTAGTATTGCAGATTTGAGATTAAAAATTCCGTATTTTCTTTAGTATTGAAACTTTGTATAACAGATATTTAATGCACAAATTAATTTTAGTGTGTACTTTAAATCTGTGAAAAAAAAACTTTTAAAATTAAAGGATGCTTTCAGATATATACGTATCTATAATATTTATCACGACAAATTTTATTCAATATCTTCTAAACTGTTCAACAGGATGAGGAGACAAACTAAAGAAATTAGCTATTTAAAAAATGTAGCAAGTTATTGGATGAAAACATTAGAGGGAATAAAATCGTTATAACCACCTCCATAAATACATGTGTCCCCTAGTTGCAAAACCGGATATATCCAAAAATAAAAATTTCTCAAAAAATCGAAAAAAACTGCTGATAGTGGAATTGGATAATGCCATTGAGTCATCACATTATTTTTTCTTAGTTTGAGGTTGGAGCACTTGTTTTATGCTGTTGCTTAGTCTGAATGAATAATTAATTATTAGTAATAACTAATTATAGTTTGGATGTATCCGGTCGTGCATGTAAGCAATGGATGTATCGTATTTTGTAAGTTCCGTTCCCCTATTTCCCAGACAAAAGGACGCAAGGATGTTAACATAAAGTGGATAGCGTGTCAAATTGGCTATTAGTTTGTCAAGAGTTAAAATTAATTTAAAGTGTTATATATTCATATTAAAACATAAGAAATTAAATTGTCATAAAAGGTTAATATTTCTTGTTCTGGCCAATTTTTCATCTACTGCATCTATAATAAATTTTTAACATTTTCGAGTTTTTGTGGTGAAATATCCACAGCTCTTGCTAAAATCTGTTCCGGATTTTTTATGTTATTTGCAGATACTTTTACTTGCTCCAACAAGACATGTTTGTATCTTTTTCAAAATAAATCTTTTCGATAGTTTGAACTTGAAGTGCTAGCTTCCTATTGATTTCACTACTTTCTCTGTAGCACTCTTTCAATCAAAAACTTTTCCATTAAGTGAAATAACAGTCCCAAATTTCCCAAAAATGCTCGTGTATTCGTTAGGCGAATCTATGGGTGTAGCCTGTTTTGCAACTGAGCCCGTTTTACTAACACTGTT
>JAHKBH010000871.1:0-13000 GCA_019049505.1 Pachyrhynchus sulphureomaculatus
CTTTAAGAAGGTTTATTAGCTTCCTTCCAAGTCCTTCATGTTGTATTTATTACCAGTTACGAGTTAAAGCCGCACATTCAACAGAACTTACCAGCAACCTTGATTCCTTAGAATATCGAAGAACGGTTAGCAAGTTGAGTCGATCTAAAAGTATTTTCAAGGAAATTCGATGGATGTAGCCCGCTTAATTTCTCCCAAAGCAATGCATGCTAGGAATACCCGTCGTGGTAATACTACACATTCGTAGGAGATCCAGCTTGTCACTCCTCGTATAACCTTTTTCAAACAGTCTTTTATAGGGAAAACCCCATCTCTTTGAATGATTTGCCCAGGATTGTATCTCTCACCGAGTACAATTTACAGAAATTCAAGAACAACTTGAATCGCTTTTTACATACACGCATCGCTCCTGTAGTGCTTTATGGATTTCTCTACATCACGTGTGCGATGCTCATAAAAAAAAACAATAAAAAATAATGCAATTGTCACACTTGTTTTCTGTAGGAATCCTGAAATGGACATAACACAATATATTCAAGGCAACCTCTTCCATGTTTACCAACTGAAAATATTGTAATAAATAATACAATTTTTCGATTTTCTCTCTCGACACCAAGAACCCTGCAACGGATTTATGACACGATATATACAACCTCTCTAACTCCTCGATAACCCCTTACATGTCTTAACAATTGAAAATAATGAAAAAAATAACATAATTCTCGTTGATCCCTATCCCTTTTACCCTCTCCCCTTTAGCGATATGGTATCATATGTGTACCAAATTTGAAACTGATATCTTAGTTCGTTTGAGAGTTATTGTATCAACAGGCAGACTGACAGACAGATAGACTGACCAAAATGGAGGCTATGTTTTTCGTAATCTACGGAAACGTGTAGAAATGTAAAAATCTCGGGCGTTATTTTGTTACGAATACAATACTTTCCTTTAGCAAGGAAAATAAAAGAAGCGATAGTCATTTTCTAGGTACAGTGTTTTATGTAAAGATATTTAAATTGACTTTTAAAGTTTACCGTAAGTTGTTCCCAATTTATTGTAATTATCTAATACGAGGGTCGTTCGATAAGTATGAAAAACAAATAAGAAACGATATATTTTTTTAAATGTTGTACCGTGTGAAAAAATGTAGCCCCGCTTTAATTTCTGATAATGAATTGAGTGAAACCTGATATTAAAAGAACTAAAGAAATTAAAGAAACACTAGCTCAGTTTTCCTTGGTAGAGAAATATGGGTAAGAGATAGTTTTTTATACGTCTTTCTGGAAATTATTTTCTATTTTTTTTTTTAAGAAACCTCAGTTGTACGACTTTTTGTTTTTTTTTTAAGGGCACCACTCATTTTAAAATAGAAAGGATTTAACTTCAGCTAAGAAAATGAGAAAAAACTGAAGTGTTTTATGGATATTACTAAAAGGAATTAGTCTAGTACAACTGATCCTGAAAAGGAAAATAAATATTCAGTGATACACTTAGCTTTAATCAAAAGGAAAATTTATTCATGTTTTTTTTAAAAATAATAAAAGTTCTAACCTTTGCAGTTTACCAAAAATTCTAGCCTAAACAGTAGTTGTTACTTTAAAATTTTATATTCTTATAAATCCCCGAAGGCGAGGTATCGTGCCTTACACTTCACTTTTTTGTCTGTGTCACATTGTAGTCAATGCACTCTCCGGGATAAGTCTATATAAGGGATTTGGTTGACTTACAGTGTTTCATTCCTGTCTGTGATGGACTTTGACCGATTTCACTTTTTTTTTTTTTTAACACTTAGAAAGCTCACTACAGCTTTTATTGTCGAAACTTAGCGACTCTGGTGAAGATTAGCCTACTTCGGCTAGACGGTACTGCCTGGTTGCGCTAGATGGAAACGACGACCGACATGGTCGGCAGCTAGATCAAAACCGCTCACTGGTCTGCGGCTCGATGGAACTCCCCTGCCTGGCGACTTCGATGGAAAAAGCCCTGCCGGCTGGTTCTCGGACGTTTAAATAATCGTGCGACCTTTGCCGGTCATATCACGTCGCTCCAATCTGAACTCCGGGTCAAACATTTGACCAATCGTGGCCTGGCGAAAGATTCGGTCCGAAAGCCCGCACAATAAACTATATAGTATATACCCTATGTCCTAAAACTTCTGTTTAATATACCGGTCGATATTTTAAAATAAAAATAAATACAATTTGAAATGGACAGTAACATTGCATAGTCTTAAAATCCAGGAAAAAATGAATGTTACATTTACCCCCTTCCAAAAAGAAATAGACTACACTAGTCTATTAAACTAAGGCTACTGATGAAAAGGTACAAAGTGGTACACTATCACTTAATACTAAGGTCAGAACTTAAAACAAAATTACAAACTTCGGTCCTTACTACTAGACTTAATTCTATTAAGCACTAATATTAAGTACAATGAAAACCAAATGAAAATTTTTGCAAGTACACAAAAATCTTATAACTAGACTTAACTTAATTAAACACTAAGGTTAAGTACATCAAAAAGTAAATAAAAATCCTTGCATGAACATAGGAAATACCTTTCCAAAATAACAATCGCGGTCTTCTTATATAAAAGAATCAGCTCTGTTATTGTTACCAAAACAAAAAAAATATAACTTTGTCTAGACTCTTGTCTAAATCAAAAAAAGTGAACTGAAATAAAATATGAACACCCCCCTTAAAATCTTTTAAGGATTGTCTGAAAATTTTTTTATCTCAGCAAAAGAAATTTATAAAAATTCTTAAATAAAGAAGAAAAAATAAAAAAATGATTCTAGTGCAAACACTTACACTAAAAAGAAAAAGTCTTGTCAGACCATTTAGCACAAGGCCAAAAAAAAATAATATCTGGATAAATATCCAGACAAACGCTCAGGAAAAATCGCTATCCATGCTCTAGCTCATCGCTAAGAAAACATTCTAAATCTAGTATCACTACTAGTCGCACTCGGAAAATAATCGCATTCTATAACGCAATGTCGACGTCCTAAGACATCCAGACATGCTAAAATTGCTAGGGAAAACGCTCTGGTTGATCGCCAGATAATCGCACTCTATAACGCAATGTCGACGTCCTAAGACATCCAGACATGCTAAAATCGCCAGGGAAAACGCTCTGGTTGATCGCCAGAAAAAGCTCGGCTCCTCGCCAAGAAAACACTCTGTAAATAGTCCTCGACTACACAAAGTCTGCGTTCTAAAAGAACAAACTCGCCATGATCATAGTGAGCAGCTATAAAAGCTAACTAAATCACTATAAGCGCAGTGAATAGCTACAAAAGCTAAAATTCACTCTTAACACAGTGAATAGCTATAAAAGCTAAAATTCACCAAACTGAATGATCCTGCTTCAAAAAGCAATGTTCACAAAGAACAGAATGATTAGTCTGCGCACAACTAACATTCAAGGAAACATTCCCAACATAACTATATGAGACGGCAAGTCTCGAAATAGGACCTCCCTAAAGTCATAATCCTATATAGGAATCCATAAGCAAAACGACTCAAAATCTTGCATTTTGAGCACATGCCCTCAGGCAACCAACATACACCGAAATATATACAGAAATATGTACAGTAATATATACAGAAATATATACAGGAGTTCAAGTCCCAAACCTTTGGTTATGACAACTCCATACTGAGCTTGGTGAAAGCTCTTAGCAAAAGCTAATCAAATCTTCGGCACATCGCACCAAAGTGACAAATCTGCCTAGAAACATGAGCCAGAAAAAAAAAACGCTCTCCGTCATTCTTCAGGGTGGCTACACAGAGAAATAAAACTTAACCAGCATTGCGCCTCTTCAAGTTGCATGAAGAACCCTCGTGTACTGGTCTCGCCCTAGAACAACAACGAAAAACATTCAATCCATCCCACATAACAGGAGACAAACACTTCACCACGATATACTGAAAGGTGGAGACAAAAAAAATACAGAATTGGTGACCCTGGAGTCCACCAACAAAAGGGAGTAGATTATAGCATCCACTAAACTAAAACGGTGTCTACCACACCACCATAAGTCAAAAAAAAATTAATCAATAGGGTGTTCCGAAATACACTACTGCCAACAGCCTGTCACCACTAATAGGCTAATTGGAGCTGAGGTCGACTACAGTAGTTAGGCTCTCCTTTGGTTCAAAATAGAAATAACCATTGGGTAACAAAACCCCTAAAGGTCCCAAAGGTCAAACGTTCACCCCCCATAGACTACCCTTCCAATCAGTCTGTTCCCCAGGAAGACTAACTTCCTGCCAAACGTCGTAACGGCATCTGTTAGCACCCGGTGCATCACAGCCTGTAAAAACAAATAACTCATGGGATACAACCTAAAAGGTTTACAAGGTTGACTTAACCAAGCTTCTAACGAAATTTTAAAAAAACGAAAATGAGCTTAAAAAGCTACATGAAGCAAAAATTTCTCAAATTTTTGGTGGCAACGCAACAAAACTTTTGAAGACGACAAGAGCTTTTCCAGCTTAATCAGAAACAAGAAGAAAACATCGTTGACAGCTAAAATATTCGATCATGGTGTTAATCGTCTCCCTAGACAATAGCCTCTAGAAGAAACTGCTACAGGTATCAGGCATAACCGTTTTCTGTCAGCCCAAACTTTTAGATTACCTCTTGGAAATCTAAAAATTCGGTTAGGAATCTTCCTTCACTGCGCTTAGCCTCTCTTGACAAGGTTCTCATCTCGGTATCAGATTTTGATCATTTCTTTGTGAAACGACTGTCTTACTCTGCTCTCATCTCCTGTAAATGATCAGCCTTTAGTTCTCCTGCAGAACTTCATTTTCCTATCAATCCGATAGTATACCGAAAAAAACTCATCAGACGCCTATGAGTCTATGCAAAAAAAATTTAAAAAAATTAGTGACTCAAAGGTAACGTTTAAACGGCTTTGAAAAAAAAATCGAAAATACCCTCAGTTTGTCAATGCAGAAGAAGATCTAAACCAAAATAATCCAAGTCTTAGACTTACTGGATAAACCAAAATCAATTTACTCTTAATTGCACCCAAAAATATACCATCAAGGTAATAAAAATACACCCACTCGGGTAACAAACTTTGAAATTGCTCAAAAAAAAATTTTGACTCAACATCATACTACACGAGCTACATCTTGCGCTTGTCCTAACTCAAGATCACCTTGGATTGCCTCTAATCAAAATTTCGCTTCCAAGTGTCAAGAACTGGATATTATTTGGGGTCATAAGCAAATCAAATCCCGCGACCACCGACATACCAGTCTTATGATATATCCTGAGTGTGACTCTTTCGCAAGCTCGCAAAAACTGAGTCGATGCTAAACATCAACCACAACCAACCTAAGTTTGGGATATGGCCAATACCCAAAACCTTAGCAAAAACTATAAAAGTAAGCTATTCCTCAGCTCAACTTTTATAACAGTCAAAAAGACGAGGTCGTCACCTCTACAGAGCAACATCAAAAAAATTAAGTAAAGCAATTAAGATAATGTAAATATAAATTATTCTTCTTCTGACAAACTTTCATTAGGGTTAGGTTCATTGAATGGTTTTAAGTCTTTAATATGCCATCGTCCTACTTTAGTCCCATCTAAATTAACTAAACCATAAACTAAATCCGAAATCTTTTCTCTAATCACGCAATGCACATACTTAGGTACCAACTTAGATGTGAATTTATCAGCTGCACTGGAAAGAATTTTATTTTTTCGCCAAACGTGATCACCTATCTTAAAGGAAAAATCCCTTTTTCTAAGGTTGTAAGACTTACTGTTCCGCTCATAAGCCTTATGTATCCTACTACGTACGTCGGTGAAAATATCTTTTTAAACCCTTTAAATTTTCGGCGTACGCGCCCCTGTTACCCGGAATTATTTCGCTGTCAGCATTGACATCCAAGTCTAATTTTTATAATATGATCCAGATAGAGGTATCTGTCTGCCGTAAACTAAGAAAGACGGTGTGAACCCTGTTACTTCGTGTCTTGCCGTATTTATCGCTTGTTGGATTTTGGAAATATTGTCATCCCAAGTGTCATGTGAATCCACGTAACTTCTTAAAGCGGTCCCGACTGTTCGGTTATTACGTTCCACAAAATTACATTGGGGAGAGTACACGGGATTAAAACGGATGTTAAAACCATATGTTTCACTTAAGCTCTTAAAACTCCTAGAGGTAAACTGAGTACCGTTATCGCATATCAAGAGCGATGGAACACCGTGGATTAGAAAGACATTATTTTCCAAAATTCTCTCTATATATCCAGCCTTAGAGCTTTTCAAAGGAAATAGCATGGTATACTTTGTAAACCAGCAAGAAACCACGAGAAGCCATTTATTTCCCTTTTTTGAACGTGGGAATGGGCCTACTAGATCAGCTGCTATGACTTGAAAAGGGTAATTAACCGTTTTCTCTTTTCCCATCAGTCCCATAGGTAGTGCATTGGAGATTTCTGTGCTCCACATACTTCACAAGTCCTCACAAACTTTACGATGTCAAAACGCATTTTTGGCCAATAATACTGTTCCTGAACCCTGTGAAGAGTTTTATAAAAGCCAAAATGACCAGAAGTAGGAGGAGTGTGACACATGTCTATAACTTCCTCTCTCTGTGGTTTAGGAACTAGTATTTTCCACTCGGGTACATTAATTTTTAAAGGCAACTGGTTTGGGATAAATTTGTACACGAAATCATTTTCCACCTTCCACTGCGGAAAATTTTGGGGAAATTCTTTAATTTGCTGCCGTAAATTGTCGTACCATGGATCAATGCGATCTACATCAACTGTATCAATTCTTACGCCAAACTGTGCATTAAGACTGTTTTCGTCCGCTGTATTATCTGGGATTCTTGACAAAGCGTCAGGAATAACATTGTGGACTCCTTTTCTATGAATTAAATTAAATGTATGTTGTCTCAGCCTAATCGCCCAACGCGCTAGTTTGCCACTAGGGTTTTTAATAGAATTAAGCCACAATAAGCTATAATGATCTGTTATGACCGTGAAAGGAACACCTTCTATGTAAGGTCGAAACTTTTCGATGTTAAAGAGTACTGCTAAACATTCTTTTTCAACAACCGAATAGTTACGTTCAGCCTTTGATAAAGTTCTACTGGCATACGCTATCACCCTTTCCTCACCATTGATTTTCTGTGTTAGGACGCCCCCTAAACCAGTATTAGAAGCATCACTAGAAATATAAAACTGTTGGGAAAAGTCTGGTTGGGATAAAATGGGAGCTGAAACCAATAGTTCTTTAATCTTTATAAAAGATTCTTCGGCTGCCTTTGTCCAATCTATCGATTGTCCTTTTTTTCGTCCTTTCAAAAGATCATTAATAGGCGACAACAGGGTAGAAAAATTCTCGATAAAACGTCTGTACCATGAACACATTCCTACGAAGCGCTTAACTTCTGTAGTATTAGTAGGTCTTGCATAATTAACCATGCTTGCTACCTTATCCGGATCGGTACGCAAGGAATTTGAGCCTACAATATAGCCTAAAAACTTTAGAGAAGTTTTGAAAAAATCACATTTGCTCAAATTTATCGTCAGTCCGGCTCTTTCAATTTATCTTTTACTTCCTTAAGTAAGCGAATATGCGATTCGAAGTCTTCCGATGTTACTAAAATATCATCGAGATAGGTAAAAATATGTGGCTCATATTTCGGACCAAATATGGCGTCCACTAAACGTTGCTGAGTTTGAGCAGCGTTCTTAAGACCAAACGGCATAGTGACGAACTGAAATAGACCTCGGCCTACTACTGCAAAAGCGGTCTTTTCTTTAGAGGATTTGTCTAAAGGAATTTGCCAGAAAGCCTTTCTAAGGTCTATCGAAGATACATACTTAGCATTCCTGAGTGATGTCAAAATTCTGTCGATGTTCGGTAATGGGTAGTTATCAAATTTGCTGACCTCGTTGAGCTTTCTTCCGTCAAAGCATAGACGATACTGTCCATCGGCCTTTTTTACCAATAAGATTGGAGAACACCAAGGACTGTTTGATTCTTCAATCACTCCGAGTTTCAACATTTCGTCTAACTCTTTATTTAATACTTTTGACATATATGGAGACATGGCGAAGGGCCTTGTCTTTACAGGACTGGCATCAGCCGTATCTATAGACATCTTGATTTTATTCGTTCGGCCTAACCTATCTTTACTACTTATTTCATTGAAAGAGCTTATTACTTTTTCTGCTTTTAAGCGTTCCGTCCGCGAGAGATCATCTAGGTACATAGACGCGAGAAAAGGTTTTCTAAGGAACTTTCTGAATAACTATCTTTAAAACTTGTTTGAGAATTGACTTCTAGGGACTGTGGATACCACGAATTATTTTTAAAATTTACTAAAATTCCGAATTTTTGTGCAAAATCACATCCTAAAACCAAAGTATGTGATAGAGAAGGTACTACTAGAGCAGAGATTACTAAACAATGACCATTGCAGACTAGCGGCAACTCAACCGTACCTAAAACTTTTAGACGGCTGCCATCTGCAGTGGTAACACTTCTATTCCTGACATGGCATATTTTTATACTTAAACGACTTAAAATTTTAATACCATTCTGACCTATAACGGAGGCATTTGCACCAGAGTCAAATAAAGCCGAAAAATGGACACCTAATAGATTTATCTTGATATGCGGTCTGTTATCTAAATATTTATGCACGAATAGAGGAGACATGTGACCATTTGGAGAAGCAGGAGTTTTAACTTGAGAAGGAGAATTTTTATTAGACTTAAAAAAATCAGAAACTTTTTGTAACCATTTAGTCCAATCTGATCTACTGGAATATTTTTGTTCGTCCGTGTTTCTAGAACGTTTTGGATTAGGGGCTTTACTGCGAACATGAGCTTGTGACTTAGCCGAATGATTAGAGGCTTTTTTGTTGGACTTAGGATATCCGCCTCGGTAATATACCGTCCTTACTCGTTTTTTGTACATTTGGGGCATGATGTTAGTCTCACACCTGTTGTTCCACATTTGAAACAAAATACCCTCTTCGGTGCTGTACAATTTTGGTAAGTGTGATTCGGGCCTGTGCAATTCCAACACGTGAAAATTGCCTTAGGTGAAACCGGCTTGTCGTTCACTTTGGCTGCAGTGTCGCTAATTTTAGAGTCATTATTTTTTCCTTTACCCGTTTTCTGGTTACTCCTAGGGTTCCGATTTACATTCCCAACTTTATTTGTCGAGACTCCACTTCGGCCATTTGGATTATACCTTACTTGATGTATATTAGTTTCGCTTTTTGGTCTGCTCTTTTCTAACAAATAATCGGACTCTTCAAGTTTTCTACATAACCCGGCGAGTTCGGCTACCGAATTTATATCTAGTAGAGCTAACCGATTGACGAAACTAGGCAGAATATTCCTACGTATAAATTTAACTTTGGTACATTCCAAAGGCTTGATGGACAACCTACAGAATAAAGATTCCATGTGGGCAATAAAAATCACAGTGGACTCATCCTTCTTTTGTCGCCTCTTCTTTATTTCTGACCACAATTCTTCATCATCATCACAGTGCAAGAAGTCCTTCTTTAGCCTATCTACCAAGGAATGCCAGTCGTTGACACTTGATTTTATGCTTCTATACCAAATGAAGGCATCGCCAGTGAAAAATTCAACAGCAGAGCTGAAAAGTTCATCTTCCGATACTTTCCTAGCTTGAGCTATTTCAGTTAGCCTCTCCAAAAAAGGATAGAGTCTCCTTGAGTCTCCATTAAATTTCAATTGCCATTCGCTGACAGGAATATTTCTGGCTGCGCAATTCACGATTGGAGCTGGTACGTTTATGACTGGGGTTGTAATAGGCAGCTGTGGTAACTCATGACCAGGAGCTATCTTTTCGGCAAGGTTTGCTTCCATGAGTACACACGTAGCTATTGTTTCTTGAACATATTTGGAAAATTTCGACGCTTCCCTCTTCGTCATCCGGCATGGGAATTCTTTGTACGCGACCCGCTACATGCGATAAGCGTGATTTAACCCGGAGTACAAGTGAATCATTTGGATCGCCGTCATAACTATCGATTAAGTTTTGGATAGAATTTAAACTCTTTTCGATACCAGCCGTTTCTTCTTTAAAAGACAGGGTGTCATCCCCTATTTTTATCGTTTTTCCGGGCTCATTAATTTCTTTACTTAAGATCCTCGTTAGAATCTTTCTTTTATCCGCGACCGGACGTTCTGAGAAAGTACGACGGATTTTCAGTTCATAGTCTAATTCATATTCTAGTAGGTGATTGACTTTAAAATTGAAGGCTTCCATGATAAATGAATACTATAAAATTTAAAAGAATTGTTAAAAAATCGTAAAAATATTTCTCCTGTGCTCCCAATAGTCTAAAAAAAATAACAAAATCTGTAAAGGCACTTAAAATATGTAAACTTCTTTACCAAACTTTAAAAAAATCTTCAACAATTTCAAAAAAAATTTCTAAGTATTGCCTGTATTAAAATCCTTTTACTAAGATATCTTAAGAATTTTCTAAAAAAAATCTCTAAATATCGTTTCGTATATCCGCAAAGTATTTTTGAATATTCATGCAAAACCTCGGTGAGAAAAAACAACAGTTTTTTGTTCGGTTATCCGTAAAATAAATCTATCACTAAAAATTAAAGTAAACCAGCACATCTGCTAATCTGAAAGATAAAGTTAGCTTCTAAGAAAAAAACAGGGATCTCTTATCTTAGAGTCAACAACAAAATTCAAATATCTATATCAGACAAATTGAAATAAAAAATTCTACAAATTTCCTGCTTTTGTCTTATTGCTATAGTGTAGCTTCGTTTTAATAAATATTGTGTAATAAAAATATCTGCAAAGTTAGAGCTTTTATTTTGTTCGAAAGCTAGTACACTGAACCCTTTTAAAAAATAAAATTCCAAAAGCCCCGCGTTGACAGCGCTATTTTGTAACTTATGAAAAATGTTTCCCCAAGCTTGAGCACAATTTTCTTGCAGCCCCGCTTTAATTTCTGATAATGAATTGAGTGAAACCTGATATTAAAAGAACTAAAGAAATTAAAGAAACACTAGCTCAGTTTTCCTTGGTAGAGAAATATGGGTAAGAGATAGTTTTTTATACGTCTTTCTGGAAATTATTTTCTATTTTTTTTTAAGAAACCTCAGTTGTACGACTTTTTTTTTTTTTTTAAGGGCACCACTCATTTTAAAATAGAAAGGATTTAACTTCAGCTAAGAAAATGAGAAAAAACTGAAGTGTTTTATGGATATTACTAAAAGGAATTAGTCTAGTACAACTGATCCTGAAAAGGAAAATAAATATTCAGTGATACACTTAGCTTTAATCAAAAAGAAAATTTATTCATGTTTTTTTTTAAAAATAATAAAAGTTCTAACCTTTGCAGTTTACCAAAAATTCTAGCCTAAACAGTAGTTGTTACTTTAAAATTTTATATTCTTATAAATCCCCGAAGGCGAGGTATCGTGCCTTACACTTCACTTTTTTGTCTGTGTTACATTGTAGTCAATGCACTCTCCGGGATAAGTCTATATAAGGGATTTGGTTGACTTACAGTGTTTCATTCCTGTCTGTGATGGACTTTGACCGATTTCACTTTTTTTTTTTTTTTAACACTTAGAAAGCTCACTACAGCTTTTATTGTCGAAACTTAGCGACTCTGGTGAAGATTAGCCTACTTCGGCTAGACGGTACTGCCTGGTTGCGCTAGATGGAAACGACGACCGACATGGTCGGCAGCTAGATCAAAACCGCTCACTGGTCTGCGGTTCGATGGAACTCCCCTGCCTGGCGACTTCGATGGAAAAGGTCCTTCCGGCTGGTTCTCGGACGTTTAAATAATCGTGCGACCTTTGCCGGTCATATCACGTCGCTCCAATCTGAACTCCGGGTCAAACATTTGACCAATCGTGGCCTGGCGAAAGATTCGGTCCGAAAGCCCGCACAATAAACTATATAGTATATACCCTATGTCCTAAAACCTCTGTTTAATATACCGGTCGATATTTTAAAATAAAAATAAATACAATTTGAAATGGACAGTAACATTGCATAGTCTTAAAATCCAGGAAAAAATGAATGTTACAATGTCTCCATACCATATAATTCGAAATATAGCAAGGGGCTCAATAAGGTATTTAATAAGGTAGGCCTCACCTTAGTCTATAAGTCATCAGACAATCTGAGGAATATCTTAGGAAATCCCAAAGATAAGATTCCTAATTGTGAGAAAAGTGGAATTTATGAAATTAGTTGTAATGATTGTGACAAAAAAGTATGTTGGGCAAACTAAAAGGTCAATTAGAACACGATTTAAAGAACATTTAGCACACTTAAAATACAACAGAACAGAAAAGTCTAGCATTGCCGAACATGCTCTTGAAGCTGATCATACTGTAACATTAGATAATCTAAGATTAATAAAAAATGTATCTGATGGGAGATTGCTGAACGCATACGAAAGTATGGAAATCATAAAATGTAAAAGTAGTTTAAACAAAGACAGAGGGCCTATTCCTTATAGTCCCCTCTACTGGTTACTTGACCGGAACTGATAGCCTTGCCTATGTCATTAGTTCCGCTTGAGTAATTCAAGGGTTAGGCTAAGTATAAATAGGGTAGATTTAGTAGTTTAGCTTTAGTCAATCATCGCTCCTGATGAAGCTAACATGGTTAGCGAAACGCGCGTCGAGTGCAAAAATAAAGTGTTTGGTGTAGTGGTGATATATACTGAGTAGAATAATAAAAGTAGTAATTTTTAGTTTTTTATTTCAAAATCAGCATAAAATTTACAAGTTATCGACGATGTTTAAATTTAATTAACAATTATTTAACATTTTTTAAAATTATTTAATATTTGTATTCTTGTACACGTAAACAATAAGGTATTGTTCCAAATGTTGGGTAGTAAGATTGTGTCTTCGATAATTTAAAATATTTTTATAAGCGGAAAAACCGTTCCACATCCACTGAGGTAACTGGGCAGTATT